>JBBCBC010000041.1:4404274-4652236 GCA_037126765.1 Stenogyne calaminthoides
GGTTTATCCCTTTCTTCGCGGCTTTTCCTTTTCTTCGTGCTTTTGGTTACTTTGTTGGGGTGTTAAGGGTAAAGGAAGGTATCACAAGAGCTTAAGAGGGTGTGCCGAGCTTATGGATTGATTTTATCCAAAGAATGTTTGTTTACTTGTTCACATTTTCTCACAATAGTTAAATGTTGTAATCTAATAACTTTTTTAGAAAGTTGGAAGATCCCTACAAATTTTTAAATAAGGTCTTAAATTTCAGACTTTAATTATGATCATTGTAGTCCTAAAATCACCAAGATCAGATTGTAAAAGTTCTATGATCTTGTCTTATCCAAGAGTGTTTGCTTAAGTTTACTAGAAAGAGCTTACACGCCTCAAAAACAACTATGTATTGTAGCTTGTAAGTTATTTCTAGCATAGTTGGAAGATCCTAAACAATATTTTCTTATTAAGATCCTAAATTTAATTACTCTTTTTAACCATTATAGTCTCAAGAAGATATTCTAAAAGTTCTATGCACTTGACTTATATACACACATCGTATAAGTTCATATGAGATGAAGGAGCTTAAGAGACTTATGAAATGAAATGGAGAAGTTTGCCCATTAATGCTTCTTAGTAAATTACTTAATCTTTTGTAAGTTTATCGCTATTAGGTATCATGAATCTTTTGTCGTGGAGGAACATGTGCGCCAAGTCTTGAATGACGAAAGGGTTGAGTGCAACCACCATAGCCCTTTTACCTCGCGTGTGTTTACTAATTCTCAATATTCACTTTCTCAGATAGTTTAATTTTTTTTTTTAAATATTAATTAGCGATATATGTTGGTTAAAGATATTTGGGTGAGGTATATCTCCCGCAGATAACCGAGCAAGTGGAATGTACTCTTCGCCTCCCCCCCAAGTGTCTTTGCGATAATGGGTGATAGGGTATGCACTATGGATGGGTTAGTTAATCATATGTCAATCTAACTGGGAGCGATCATCTCATTTTTTTTTCGCCAACAAACGTGGGGTGAGTGATAAACATTTCGTTAAAAATTTGTATTCATGTTTATAATATTTGCACATATATATGCTAAATTTGCGCTTAATTTTAATATTCTCAATATAATATAGGAACTATCAGGTCGGTCATACACATGAATACATTAAGTGTATTTTATGGACCCAAATTATGATGGAGTTTATTCAAATCGCCTCGATCTGCTTTCATATATGGAAGCGAAGTTCATTTTTTAATATTCTATACAATGATTTGTTTTACTTTTAAAATTATGCATATTTAATCTATTTTTATTTTTTTAATTATAATAATAATAGTGTGATGACGATGTATCGGAGTCGCCTTTCAGAGTCAAGGTTCAAGATCTAAGTTAAAATAAAGTGAACCGGATTAACATTAAGGTAAATTTAATTTAGTAAATTATCAAACTAATTAATAGAAAGAAATCATAATTGTAATACGTGATTATAATTGTTAATCAATGTGTTCCGAGGCAACGAGATAACGACCATTGTTGGACATTTTGTGTGTTGCTTTATAGAAGATGTAATCGGCCGCTTTCAACTAACATTCCTCTCAATGTAAGTCAATTTATCGATTTATTTAAATTATTATTGATTGAATAAAATTTCATACTATATTGATTGATTCGTTGTTTGCGCTTTGTCTATGAACGTGAGCTCAAGTCTTACTCTAAGAAAAAGATCGAGAAATGGAAAAACGATTGATCGCAATACCTTTTTTACAATCGATTCTTATATTCATACGATATTGAGTTAATGTTGTTTGAAATATTGGTAGCATGTAATTAAATTATATATTTGTGATGATATATATTTCATGTTTTTGGTGTATTGGACGTATGTTTATGATTGTATGTTTATTTATTTCATGATGTGTATGTTTATTAATTTATTTGATGTTTTGGTATATATATATGTGGTTTATGGTTTTATTATAGGATTTTTGGTTTATGGTATATGGTATTGGACGTATATATAAGTTTTGGTTTATAGTTTTATTATAGGATTTTTAAAATATAAATTAATAATTAAAAAAAAAAAAGATATTGGACAGCGGTTAATAACCGCTCTCTATGTAACATATAAACGAAATTAAAAAAATATATATTAACTTAGACAACGGTTATCAACCGCTGTCCAAGCAAAATCTTAAAATGGAAGAAACCGGCCCAAGCCTTGTTCTTGACAATGTTTTTATCACCGTCCAAGCTTGATATTGTTACTTTACACCAAATGTGTATTAGTGATTATTTATCTCCATCAAACTCACTTTACCCACTTTACACCATTTAATATTATTATCTCCTACTTTTTCTTAATCTCCGTATCTACAGTAAATTGATAATTAAAAATAGGACGGAGAGAGTACTTTATAAGGAACCAAACCTATATAATTAATTGGGACATTTATAAAAGGAAATGTATCTTAGATAATTGGAACGGAGGGATTAGATTAAAATTGTGTTTTATTAATCAGACAATAAAAGAATTAATGTCCAAATTCATTAGCACGCTAAGTTGTACTCCTTAGGGGAACCATTGGTGGAAAAAATGGTTTTGAAAATGGTGGGGGTCCAAACAAAATACAGATAAACGGTTATGGGGGTCGTAAAAATAACATTATTTAGGGCCCATATTGTAGTTTTTCGAAATTCTCACTTGGTTTACATACTCAGTAAATTAAATTAACGAATTAATTTCACACATTTTTATAATAAATTCGGACTTTTAAATAAGACGAAATTATTTCATGGTATCAAAGCCTTCAGGCTTACTCACATTTCCTGTGTTTTAAATGAGACGGAATTCTTTCATAGCATCAGAGTCTTCAGGCTCACGAGAAGTATTAAAGAAATTAAATAAACTAATTAATTCAACACTTCTCTACAAATTTAAATTTTTATATGAGATTTCATTACAAAAGTAGGTTTTATTAAGGTTGAGTTTTCCACTACTTGTTTGGTTTTCTTCTCCTTTTGTTTGACTTTGTAGTTTGTACACATGCATTTTGTTTGTTTTTTTCTTTGTAATATTACACCTTATTTATCAACATGCAGATGAAATAAATCCATTAACATAATTCTAATATCATATATGTATTTTATTTCAATTGAATATAGCCTAGGTTTATATAAAATATTTAAAAATGTGTTATATGTATTTTATTATTACAATTATAAAAGTTTAATTTAGAATGAGCTTCCCCAACTCAGTCATGTGACCTATCACATGTGATCGAAAACGGATGGTCCAGTTCTATCTCGTTCAAGAAATTGGATTAATCTGAGTTTTGAAATACCCATCCCGCTCCATTGTCATTAAATGTCTGTTTGCATTCTCTATTTTTTAGATGAAAAGTGTATTTTTTCAAAGTCCCAAATTAAACTCTACTTTTTTAAATTCTAAGTGTTTTTCAATATTTACAAGTGTTCTAAAACACCCCCAAGTCTATTTGGAAATTGACTTCACCTACCATTTCAATACAAGTCAACTTATGCTTCAACAACCTCTCTCACTCTACGAACATTTGCAGACAAAACCAAGCAATAATTTCTCTCCTCAATATATATATAAGAGTCTCTATTTATATGTGCACAAATATATGAGGATTATCAGATTTTTTATTAATAAGCATTAATTGTGTGGTAGTTTTTTGAAGAGGTCAGCTACTGGAATCTTCTTCAACTCTAGCAAAAGGTATGAATTTTCTTATGCGGGCCGTGTGGAGCTCATTCGCTCGGTCATTCAGGGGGTTCAGTGCTTTTGGTTACAGATTTTCCCTCTTCCTAATGTTGTTATTAATCGTATTATTAAGCTTTGCAAGGCATTTCTTTGGAGTGGAAAGAGGCCACTTGTGGGGTGGAAAACTATCTGTCTCCCAAAGGATGAAGGTGGCCTGGGTATTCAAGATGCCAAATCTTGGAATGACGCCCTCCTATCTCTTATCCTTTGGAATCTGCATTTGAAAACTGATTCACTGTGTATCAAATGGGTCCACCATATTTACTTGCGTAATGATTCTGTTTGGGTGTGGAATCCTAATACTCGGGATTCCCCACTCCTTAAGCATATCCCTGGTATTCGTGACCATCTTTGTACTATGTATAGGGGTTCTCATGCTACTATTGATTTGCTCTCTAGGCTGTCCTCTCCCAAAGGACTTGATACTGGTGCTGTTTTTGATAGGTTACGAAGTGTAGGAGTTAAAACCCCTTGGAAGAGCATGATTTGGAAGGGATTCATACCCCCAAAATTCTCTTTCATTGTGTGGTTGGCTCTTTGGAATAGATTGCAAACTAGAGACAACCTCCCCTATCTTGATATTGAAAAGGTATGTCCCCTTTGTAAATCTGAATCTGAATCCTCACTTCATCTTTTTTTCAATTGCAGGTATACTTGTGCAATTTGGGATGAGATTAGAAGTTGACTTGGAATATCCAGATCTATGACCACAATTCATAGAGCAATCAAATGGCTGAAAAAAGAACCTGGTGTTGGGGTTGTGATGGTCCGTGCCCAGTTACTTGCGCTCATGTGCACAATCTATCAAGTTTGGAAAGTGAGGAATACAACTGTTTTTGACTCTACCACTTTCAACCGTGATGCTGTTGTGAAGAAGATTAAATTCATGGTGTATAGTGTCCTCTACATTCTTTATCCAGTGGATTTTGTGGCTTTCTAGTCTTTGTTAAGTGTTGCTTCCCCTCTGTGGGATTTGCTGTTTTTGTCTCGACCCACTTTGTGGTGTCAAGTTGTATCTGTTTACTGGGGATGCCCAGTTTTCCATGTATTTTTTCTCGGCCCTATTTTGGGTTGTGTGACTCTGTGAACCTCGTTTGGCTTGTGAGTGGGGCTTCCTTGTTGCTTGTTAGGTAGTCTTTGTTCCTGCTGTTGGTTGCGTGTGGCTCTCCTGCTCGCTTTTGGTCAGGTCCTAGTCTTGTGACACCCTCTCGGGGTGTTGGTCCTGTACTGCTATTTTGCTATTTATTTATACTATTTACCCTTTTTAAAAAAAAAAGGTATGAATTTACTCTCGGTTCAAATCTCTTCGTTACACTATGAGTTAATTCCTTGTTAAATTATAATGCCATGATAAATATTGAATTTTTTCGATGTTATTATATAGATTCATATGTTGTAATTATTACATTTCTTATATATCTGTCTTATGCGTCTCATTATGTGAGACCCAATATTATTATTTTTTAAATTTAAATAAAATAACCAATATTTTTAAATTAATCAAAATTACTAGTTGAAATTCTGTTGCACAAAATGTAATCTGGATCTAGCTTACTTCAAGATACTGATCGTATATGGATTATGGAGAAGGAAATCTGTCGTTATGTGTCAGAATAAAATATCAATAAGATTGTAAATAATTTTATATTTGTATTTTATGGAAGGCTACAGATTGTACATCATGTGGCGCCCCTAGAAAGTTGTGTGCATGTTATAGTGATTTGACCCCATCTGTATCGGTGGGTGCATCGCTAATAATTAAAGTCTAATTTTAGAATGAATTTAGGTGCGCCGTGTACTCATAATGTATATTGAAAACATATAATTTGTTATATTGCAAAATGTAATTTATTTATGTTGAACTGTGCAACTATTAATATAAAAAAGTAATTGCACGATTCAATATAAATAAATTATATTTTTTAATATAATAAATTATATATTTTTAAAATGTATTATAAATGCATGACGCACCTGGATGCACATAATACAACTCATAATTAAATTGTACTGTAGTTGAATAAAATAACCCACTAAGTTGTAGTCTGTTAAATTGAGCACTTTTACATTATTATATTAAAATACTAAATCACCAGTGTTAAGGTAATTAATAAGGTCTTTTCATTCCTAATAGGATATTGGGCTTGGGCCCAATGAGTGATTAAAAAATCAGTGGGCTGATTGGGCTTTAGCTGGTACAATAATTGTAGTTGGCCTGTTTGGACTTTCACAATATGGCTCAAAAGGTTTTTAGCATGAAATATTTAGAATCTTAAATAATTATGTGCCTAATTATTCTGCTAATTAATCATTATTTGTACAATTTGTCCATGTAAAGAATGGTGTCTTGGTTATGCCTACTGGTTTCTTCACTTGCTCTAATGAATACTCAAGTCCATGCCATCAAAAACGTCAGCACTACTTTTCTTGAAAGCGCCATTGCAAAAGGAGCAGGTTCTTTTTTCATATATTACTAATTGAAATTAATAAATGAGATGATAATTTTAAAATTACTTATGTCTACATATCTATACGATCAAATTTTTTTTCTCTTGCAGTTTGCTTAGACGGAAGTCCACCTGCTTACTATTATCAAGAGGGATTTGGAGATGGATTTAATAATTGGATTGTTAATATAGAGGTAAAGTTTGTAACATAACTTAGTACCCAAAAAAAAGATTGCTTCTTTTATGCATGGTACATATTGACTTCTAATAACAAAAATCATGTCATTATAGGTTTACAAATTTCCTAGCTAAATGTCTTTAATAACAGGAAATAATTTTTAGTGGCATATTTTTTATTATTATAGATCAATTTCCTTGTAGCTAGCTAGTATTACCCTTTTTTCCCCTATTTCTTTTTCCTTCATCTAGTGTTTCATGCTTTTGGATTTAAAAGAATGCAATTTGTAGGTTTTAGGGTGGTGGATGGTGTAATTCGACGAACGATTGTCTTGACAGATCAAAAAAATATTACGGGAGCAGTCGGCAGCTTGGTAATCAAACCTTCGATATCACATTTAATCTAGGTATATATTTCTATATATGTTATAATTTAGTCAATTAGTACTTATTGAATTAATTTAAGTTATGTAATTATTGTTAATGTAGCTTATGTTCGATATCAGATTTTTACAATTGGCATAAGGTGTTAATTCATTATTGTGACGGTTCATCATTTATGTCAGATGTCAAAAGAGTTGATCCCGTAAGTCCCAAAATATATACTACAACAACCTTTATATATTTATTTATTTTTATTAATATGAAATTTTAACTGATGCATTTTTAGAAAACCAACCTTACTTTTCGAGGCGCAAGGATTTATAATGTTATGATGGAGGAAATGCTAGCTAAAGGGATGAGAAATGCGCATAAGGTATGGTTGATTAATTAAATCATGACTAATATAATTAAGTGTGTATGATTAAAATAAATCATTCTATTTAATCGGCTAAATCTAATTCAGGCTATGCTAGTTGGTGCTTCTTCGGCTGGATTGATGACAATCCTGCATTGTGACAAATTTCGAGCACTCTTACCTAATACTTGTACAGTAAAATGTTTTTCCGATTCTGGATTTTTCATTCATGGGTAAGATTAATCACAAGAAAATCAGTTCAAATCAATGCTAGAATATAATCAGAATGTCTTGTGTGAGATCGTCTTACATTATTTATTTATCGTAATTTATTTACAGAAAAAATCACCCTGGAGTCAATATCAGAGAGAATATTTTCGCTAATGTGATCTCAACACATGTATTTCTTTCCTCCTCCTTACACTTTCTTTTTAATTAAGGGATTAAGGTCCCTTGATCCTTAAAATTTCAATTACATTGTTTTAGATGCATGCAGAAATTTTGTAACATGTTTAATTTTCTTTATTTGTGGGATGCAGAAATTAGCTAAGGCCTTGCCTAAAACATGCACCTCCAAAATGAGTCCAAGTTTGGTGAGAGGAGTTACATATGCAATATGATATTTTCATTGTATAATTTCCTTGATTAATTTAAATTAGAATACTAACAATTTGTTTAATCATATTGATTTGTCAGTGTTTTTTCCCTGAGTATTTGGTTGAGGATATCAAAACGCCACTTTTTATACTTGAATCAGCTTTTGATGGTTATCAAGTAAGTTCGTTTTTAGTTTCATCATACGCAGCTCTAGCTTCTCTTAAGCTCATTATTGAACAGATTCAGCATCATCCTTGTCCTCCGATTTCACTCGACGAAGAACAAGTTAAATCTCTAACCGAAAAGATTGATTTCTTGCAAGATTTTCTTGAAAATTATTCCAATGATAGGAGTTGCAAAGATGCAGAGATTAGTATTGTAGATGCAGCTTACGCGGACAGTAAAAAGAATATACTACCTCCGTTGCATACTTATTTAATTATCCATTTGCTTTCGGCATGAGTTTTTAATGTGGCAGGTGTTTATTTGGATTTAAAGGGATAAAGTGGTTTACGGTTGAGGGTATTGTAGTCATTTTTACTTTATTATCAAAATAGATTATTTTTTTGTGGTAAAAGTAATGACATGAAATAAGTGTGGGACAGACCGTTTGGGAAAAGGGATAAACAAGTATGAGATGGAGGGAGTTTGATTTAAAAATTAATATGAAAATTCCAAATTTCCTTGTAGCAGAATCTTAGGTCCGTCCCAGATGAGCTGTGTAGAGATTCGATAATATCTGGTGGTTCGGGTCCGTCAAGATCATCTCTTTCAATGGTGGGTAATGATGATGTCTCGAACGACATCATGGAGAAGCTCACTGGGCAACAATCTTATCGACAAATTATTCCGATTGTTGGAATGGGTGGCATTGGTAAGACTACACTTGCTAAGAGTATTTGTGCAAATCAACTTATTGTACAACACTTTGATGTTCTTGGGTGGGTTGCGATTTCTCAAGAGTATAGAGTGCGTGATATTCTTGTTGAAGTTCTTCTTTGTTTGAAAAACATTGGGAGCAAGGAAAGCTTGAGTAGAATGACCGAAAATGAATTGGGAGAAAAACTATATAAATATTTGTTGGGTAGAAGATATCTAATTGTAATGGAAGATATGTGGAGTATTGAAGCTTGGGACAAAGTGAAATTCTTTTTTCCAGATTACAACAACCAAAGTAGAATAATAGTAACAAGTAGGCTATCACAAGTTGCTTTTTAGCTAACTGATTCTTATATAGTTGATATGAACTTTTTAGACGAGGTTGATAGTTGGAATTTACTTTGCAAAATTGTGTTTGGAGAAGAGGGTTGTCCTCTTGAAATGGAAGAAATTGGGAAAGCGATTGCAAAAAATTGTAAGGGACTTCCCTTATCACTAGTTGTGATCGGAGGACTTCTTCGGAAGTCCAAAAGAGCTCGAGAGTGTTGGGAATACATTGCGGAAAATATAAACCCTATTGTTAATTAAGAGGACAACGAACATTGCCTAAAAATATTATGCACAAGTTATGATGAATTGCCAGTTTATCTAAAACCGTGTTTTCTCTACATGGGAGTTTTTCCTGAAGATAGTGAAATTCGTGTCTCCTTACTCATAAAACTGTGGGTTGCTGAAGGATTTCTGAAACCAATTAGTGGTAAAAGTTTTGAAGTGGTTGCCGAAGAGTACTTAAAGAATCTTATGGACAGAAATCTCATTTTAGTGCATAAATTCGGATTTGGCGCGAAAATAAAATCTTGAGGCATCCATGATCTCTTGAGGGACCTATGCTTAAGAGAAGCTCAAGAAACCAAGTTTTTTTGTGTCGTAAAAGCAAACAGAATGTCAACATTCCACAAGGAAGAAACACCCAACGTCAAGTTGCCATTCATCAAAGTTTGCCTAAGGAAGAATGTCTCCCTCAAGTCGTTGCCTCACGCCTATGTCTTCACTAACACGCCCCCCGATATGTGATGCTCCACAAAATATACCGCCTCTAAATTTAAAATTGTTGAGGGTATTGAAAGCGATGATAGAACATTACGCTATGGAGATCTTCATTTGATTGAAGCTACTTTTAAATTGGTTAACTCGGACATGACACATTTTTTTTCGCTTCGTTATGGATCAAAATCGCACCGCAAATCCACAACACCACCATCACAAGAGTGAGAGGGAGACCACACCCACCGCAAAGAGGGAATAAACTATTACCTTTTTAAATTATAATTTATAACATTTAATGTTAAAATATCGGTTTATAAATATAATGATACGGGTTACATGATATTAATTTATGAAGTAGTTCTTCGATAAAACTTGTTTATAGTATAAAATTTATATCATCACACTTTTAAACTAATGCCATAACATTTAACAATTGATATCATCACATTTAAAAATTAATATCACAACATTAAATGCTATGAGTTTCAATTTATAATAATAATAATATTAATTTATAGTAAATGTAATCATATTAATTTTATAATATAAACATACTTCACATAATCCGTGTTAATTTTAAGTGTAAAAGTATCAACAAGAGCTACTCAATATTTTAACCTAATGCGTGGACCGGATCACTTGAGCCCCACGTAAAACGGGCGATCTACTTGCCCAAACCCGGTTCACAAAAGTATAACTACGAAAAACCCCACGACTTCTCAAAAATCCAAGAAACAAAGTTCAATTTCTTCTACTGAAAAGGAAAAACGCCCAAATTATCGCTCAAAATGTTGCTCGAGCTTCCGCGCTTAACCAATTCTCTCAGGCATCCGTTCGACTCCGATCAAGCATATCTCAGTCGGAAATCCTTCCTTGAGAGTGTCAATCGCCGTAGGCAAGTACATACATATGTAAATATGAGGGGGATTAGGACAATTCATTGTTTTTAAAGCTATTTGTACAATTTTAAAGGTTTAAGTATCTGATTGGAATTTTGAATTTTGTTTTAGTGCTGCAATTTCGGTTGGAGAGTCCGAACTCGCTCGTAAGATTATTTATCGATGGGATGAAGGTATTACTGCACTCTTTATCTGTGTGTAATGAGTGTTTGCTTGTATATAGAATTACAGTCATTACTGGGTGTGAATTTATTTTGTTGGCGGTATTTCTCTGCTTTGCTCTTGTGGTATAGTTAATAAGTAAAGAGAGTGGAAAGATGTGGATTTCAGTAAGTTCGGTTGCTGTATATTTATGTAATTTACTTATTTTGTTTATCTGTTATCTGTATTTTTGTGTAGCTTCGTTTGAGGTACGACAGTTGTACAAGCAATTTATTCCAGCAGTGGTTGAGTTGATGGGTGGTGAAGTGGTGTCGGAGGAGTTTCAGGAAGTGGCATTGAATGTTTATAGGCTGTTTAGTGGCACTTTGGAATCTGAAGAGGATGGGAGGAAAAGAGAATTTTGTCAAAAAAAGTAAGTTTTGTTATTTCTGTTTTTTAATATAGAAGTTCAAAAGTCCTTTTGGTGGAAGCATTCACTCAATATGATATGTTTTACCGAGGTTATAATGTTGACGAACTGAGAATTACCACACATGAATATTAGGTATGGAATCAAGTCCTGTTGTTTTTATCTTCAGTTGATCCACACTAATCATGTCGTGATTATGTGAAATGATATAAATGCAGTGCTCAAAATATGCTTGCTTTTAGTTTATGTAATTTATATCCTTGTAAATAGTACTCCCTCCGTCCCATATAAAGTTGCAAACTATTTTGAGCACACAAAATAAGAGAGTGGAGTAATGAGTAGGGATTTAAGGGGTAATTTCGTAAACCTTTTTTGTATAAAGTAAATAAATGTATTGGATTTTGTGTATGTGTGTGCCCAAAAGTAATGGCATTTTGTGTGAAATTGTGGATATTGTTAGTGGAAGTTTATGGAGGATTTCTAGTTTTGGTGTGTGCAAATTCTTTTGGAACGCACTAATAAGGCAAGTGTGTATATTTTAGTGGGACAGAGGGTGTATATAGTAATTAGCTATGGCCTATGGCCACGGTCTTGGTATATTACTTGAATATACGCAGCAAGTTGGATTATGTAATTTATGTAAATAGTTATGTTCCTCTCAGCCTCACTTATGATGCATGCACAAGCATGGTATTCATATGACATGGTTATAATATATCACATGTTTATAGGTTCATTTATATGTCTCTTCCTTGCATAAATTTTGGACTTTCTAGTGCAAGAAATGGGCTGAAATGTTTAGTGAACCATGGCTAGAGATGAGAGGACAGAATTGGATAATTTTTTGAATGCTACTGAAGTTTTATTCTTTGAGATTTGCAACCAAGTTATTTGGGTAGTCTATTTGTTGAATCATTTGCAGAATCCCGTTAGTTTTAATATCCTAAACGTTAAGTATGAATTGGGTATGTTAAATAAAATTTTATATAATTTTCTTGTTATTCAGGCATGACTTGCAAAAACTTGTTGGTCATACTGTCTCTGAAGCAAACATACTGAAAGTTGCGTCACTGGTGGAAAAGCTTTCTGGTTTACAGTATAGTGAATATGGGTTGGTCCATTTACCAGAATTGGTGAGTGAAGGGAGCGAGGACATGGAATTTGGAGCAGATCTTGAATTCCAAACTCCTGCTCGGTTTCTAGTGGATAATAGTTTGGATGATAGAGATTTTTTGGTGGAAGAAACTAGCACTTTGTCATTTAATCATGAGAGATGGCCCGATTATGACAGTGCTGCAAATTTCCATCCTTCTGTCAATGAAGGTAAGTTTGATCTAGAATGGTTGCGGGATGAATGTGACAGAATTGTCAGGGCAAGTACCTCACAGCTTCCTCGTGATGAACTAGCAATGACCATTTGCAGGATTCTTGATTCGGATAAAGCTGGAGATGAGGTACACATGATATTAATAATGCAGGAAAATACTTTTTTTAGTCCGGTAAGTTATTCTTATTTCGGTTCTAGTCCGTCGACTTTCATGAATTGAAAATTGTCTTTGAACTTTTGATTTTTGACATTTTGATACGGTTACCAGCTATAGGAGGTGAAACATCCGATTGATGCTGAGTCCGATTCATCCACGAAAGGGTAGTCCGATTGGTCAACCGGATGTTTCACCTCTTACACATGGTTACCGGACCAAAATGTTGAAAAGTGAACGTTACAGGACTATTTTAAATAGTCAAAGTTGACGGACTAAAATCAAAGAGGGTTAACTTTACGGGACTAGAAAACTAATTTTCCCTAATAATATTTTGATTCCGATTCTCAACTTTGCCTTTTTTTAACTTGTGTGTGACTGGTTCCATATTATATTATATCTATTTTGAAGATTGCTGGTGATTTGCTGGATCTTGTTGGTGATAGCTCGTTTGAAACTGTTCAAGACCTTATCATGGTATGGAGAATTGACTTTAATTATAGCACCTTTTGGTAATCTCATCATGTTCCACTCCTTACTGACTGATCTCGAAAGCCAATGGAGATGTGGTAGTTTATTATGTCAATGCTTGTGTTTTTACTTTGGGACCATTGGACTTGATATTCTCTTGACATTATTACAACATAAGAAATTTTTTCCAGTATTAAGGTCACTAAAGCAATCGTGTCCAGACATAATCCATATATTTTAACCTAGTAAACTGGCGATAAGCAGCCTTTTTGTATTTTACTAATTCACTTGATTTTTTTCAACCCCCACCCCTGCAGCATAGAAAGGCTCTTGTTGAAAGTATCCATCATGGACTTCTTGTCCTCAGATCTGACAAATCAACTTCAAACACGCAAATGAAGTTGCCTAGTTATGCTACTCAGGTGGTGAAGTGAATATTCTGTTTGTTGTTTGTGTAATTTTTTTCATCCTTCAGTGATTAAAGTTGAATTTCACATTTACCATTTTTTAATTTTTTTTGATGTATAGGTTACTGTTCAAACAGAGTCTGAGCGCCAAATTGATAAACTTAGGCGCAAGGAGGAGAAAAAGAACAGGCGAGGAACAGATCATGTAGCTGAGAATGACTTGTCTTCTATTTCGTTTAGTTCGTTAATTCAAGCAAGCGAGAAGAAAAATATGCTTGATGACGCTAGGGACATGGTGATGGGACCCAGCTAGCAGTTACGGCCCTTCCTCAGGGCACCATGAGGAAGAATTACAAGGGATATGAAGAAGTCATTGTTCCTCCTACACCAACTGCACCAATGAAACCTGGGGAGAAACTGGTAATTTCATCAGTAGTAATTAGTAAATGCTGTAATATTTCTCATTAGAAGGCTATAATACTTTCTTTTAAGGGAACTTGATAACATGTCTTTTTAAAAAAAATACTACCTCCATTCCTAATTATCTGTCTGGTTTTATCCATTCACACAAACCAATTTTCATTAATTAGGATATCAAAAGATTTTTATGTCCTTATTTATTACAACTTGATGAGCTTATAATTACAAGAAGATGATTAATATTTAGGGGTATTGGTGGAAAAGAAAGGTAAACGTGTGTTGATATTAGCGAAGTGATAAATGATTAGGAACACCATTTTGCATATAATCTGAGAGATAATTAGGAACGGAGGTAGTATTTGGTACTTCTTATACACTGCTTATATTCATACATAGCTACTATCCACATTATTTGTTTGTGAGGAGAAATGTTTGACTAGTTATATATATCATAAGTGATTTCTCCATGACATTATGCATGTTCACTTTCTGCATAATGTATTTTTATTAATATGAGCCAATTTGATTTTTTAAATAGAATATATCTTGTTTTGTTATTTTATCCTTAATCTTCTACTTTAGTATGACGTCCATTTTCTTTTTCAAAACGATTGCCTCAATAACTTTTTTACTCATCTTACAACTGTCAGCTGTATGTATTTATGGCAGATTGAAATAAAAGAGCTAGATGCCATTGCACAAGCTGCTTTTCATGGTTACAAGTCTTTGAACCGAATACAGAGCAGAATATTCCAAACAACTTACTACACCAATGAAAATATACTGGTGAAGCAATTTCTGTATTGTAGGATTTACATTAATTTTTGCATGGGATTTATCATTTTTGATATCTTGGAACTGATCTTTGTTGGCTTTCAGGTCTGTGCGCCAACTGGGGCTGGAAAAACAAATATAGCTATGATTTCTATTCTACACGAGGTGTGCAATAAAGTCCCAATAAGCTGCTTATTCTGTTTTCATCCTTGCTTGATTAATTTGCTCCCCTAAAATGAACCTATAGGTTGACTGTGAAAGCACTTTTTGATAGGTTGCACAGCACTTCAAAGATGGTTATCTGCATAAAGATGAATTCAAGATTGTTTATGTTGCTCCTATGAAGGTAACTTTGTTTTCTTTTTTCTTCATACTACTACTACAATCTTATAATGAGAACTTATATCTAGTTATAATTTGCTAGGCATTAGCTGCAGAGGTCACATCAACCTTCAGCCATCGATTAGCCCCTTTAAATGTAACTGTGAGAGAACTCACGGGTGATATGCAACTCTCAAAAAATGAACTTGAAGAGACACAGGTTTTTTTGTTATTCATTTTCCTTGGCTTAATTCAATATCTTTTTTTTAGACATTTTTGTATAACTATAACCAACAAACTTCACATGGTTTTAATTGAATAGCTTGTAGATAAGACTCTTAAAATTACATTATTTTTTCCATTTTTGATTCAGATGATTGTAACAACTCCTGAGAAGTGGGATGTGATTACTCGTAAAAGTAGTGATATGGCACTCTCCATGCTAGTGAAGCTCCTAATCATTGATGAAGTACATTTGTTGAATGATGATAGAGGTCCTGTAATAGAAGCATTAGTAGCTCGTACTCTTCGTCAGGTATGGCATTATATATAATCAGTTAACATTTAAACTTGTTCTACAATTTGCTGTGCTTGCATTTTATATAATTTTGCATGGTTTATAAATTGTGTTTTCACAGGTTGAATCTACTCAAAGCATGATATTTATTGTTGGCCTTTCGGCCACTCTACCGAATTATTTGGAGGTAGTTATTATTTGAAAAATTAACTATCATGATGAATATAATTGTAAATTGATTTTCATTTATGTGGATTAAGTTTGTTCTGTATGATCATTCTTCTGTCAATGTCCAATACTTATGCAAAAATTAGGTTGCACAATTTCTGAGGGTGAATCCAGATGCTGGCCTGTTCTTCTTTGATTCAAGTTATCGTCCAGTACCTCTTGAGCAGCACTACATTGGGATCTCCGAACATAACTTTTCAGCTCGTACTGAGAAGATGAATGAAATCTGCTATAACAAGGTCGAATTTATTTTATGCTCATTGCTGCTATGAAAGGTAATTTCAGTAAAAAGTTTACCAATAGTCTTAATACTTTTCCATACAGGTGGTTGATTCACTAAGAAGAGGACATCAGGTTATGGTGTTTGTTCATTCGCAGAAAGACACCGAAAAACTGCTAATAAACTGGTAACTTATAGCATTAATTTTTGGTAAAGGTTACATTGTGCTGGAGTTTTATGCTGAAAGAGTGGCAACTGCGAAACATTTTCCTCACCATTTTAAAAAGGAATAATTACAAGGAAATTGTAATTAATAAAGTCATATATTGATCTATACGTATTTCTCCTTTTTTACAATAATTTTGTGTTACCGATCTAGAAAATGACACATCCTTTACAGAGCACTTCCTAATTCTGGGTTTATTCTTGATATTTCTTAATTCAAATGAAATGTTTGACAACAAGATTGATGATGTTAATGCTATCGGGTGGACAAGAGTTGAGCAACTTCAGTATCCTTGATAAGATTTAGGAATTCTATATGGGAAAGTTCTCTCCTTTTATTCCGCACTTCATGAAAAAATAATGGACTTTAAGAATAAATCTCTTAACTGCAGTCTGGGGCTTTGTATCAAGGGGCTGTCTCAAACTAACATATATACTGATTTATTGTTACTGTATATAAAATGTTAATAAAGATATGAATATGGTATAAATCCTCTTCCACCTTATAACATTGTTTCAAGGCATTTTGTGTGTGTCTTCTGCTTTTGAACCTAATTACATGACATATTGCACAGGTTGAAATGGCAAAACTACATGATGGCTCTGATCTTTTCACAAATGCTTCTCATCCTCAGCAAGGACTTATAAAGGTAACACGCTTTCTTGATAAGTTTAGTGTGATATCCGTCCCATGTAAAGTTAATTGTTTGTGTTATATCTTCTTCTATGAATTCCTGGAGCTCAGAAAGAAGTAATGAAGTCCAGAAATAGGGAGCTTGTCCAACTTTTTGAATATGCTGTTGGCGTCCATCATGCTGGAATGCTTCGTTCTGACAGGGGTCTGACTGAGCGACTTTTCTCTGAGGGACTTTTAAGGGTGTGTTTCTCACTTTCAGCCATTATTTTCTTAAAACTTTGATCATCCTCTGAATGCAATGTTCTTATTGTTAGGTCCTTGTTTGCACGGCAACTTTGGCATGGGGAGTGAATTTGCCTGCTCATACTGTGGTGATTAAGGTTAATCCTCTTTGAACATAACTCCTTAGAAGTGTGTACCTATTATTAGATCAAGATTCCATTTCTGTTCAGTTCCTCTTTTGTATAGTTTCTTCCTGGCTCTCTGTATCTAGTGCTGGTTGTCTAGAACAACTTCTTTCGTCGATCCCTTATATGCTATCTAATACCTTTAGGACAAACATTTAAATATCATTGTTTTGCTTTCTTAGCTTAATGCTACTGACTGGCTAAGTTCTCAGATCTTTCTCTCCCTAGCTCTCCATCTCTTCTCAAATTACTATGACATTTTGGTAAATTTAAAAGGAATTTATTTGTTGATGTGTCCGTCCACCCCCTTCTATATATGGTGGCTCCTCATCTTTTCCTTTTTTCTTTTATAATATAGCATTGATTTACCTTTTATAGATGGTGAAAGTGAGGTATCTGTAGGATCTATTTGATCGTCTTCTCTAAATAAAAGAAATCATGAGACCCTTCCGTAGTAAATTCTCAAAAAATGAATAGCAGAGAAGTTATTATCGCACCATAATCGAGATTGTTATTCTAGAATAACTTCTCTGCTAAGTTCTCGGACTTTTATGTATGTGAGTGATTGTTTTCAGCCTTTTAATGGTGTTTATGCATGTTTTCTAGGGAACTCAAATTTATGACCCAAAGGCTGGTGGGTGGCGCGATCTAGGCATGCTTGATGTTATGCAGGTGAGGGACAACCTATGTTTGCTTCTACTTGGATTCTTTGTCAAGTGATAGGTTTATATCATGAACTCTTCTGAGGTTAAAAGTCCTTCTGTAGATATTTGGGCGTGCTGGAAGACCACAGTTTGATAAAAGTGGTGAAGGCATTATAATCACTGCTCACGACAAATTAGCATACTATTTGCGGCTTTTGACCAGTCAACTTCCCATTGAGTCGCAGGTAAACTCTTGCTCTCCCTACTTTTCTCAAAGAGAAGAGGCACAAAATTTTAACTAGGATAGATATTATAAATATCTGCTTATTGACATTAAGCTTTATTCCTTTATTTGATTTGGCAGTTTATAACCTCCTTAAAAGATAACTTAAATGCGGAGGTGGCATTGGGCACCGTTACGAATGTTAAGGAAGCTTGTGCTTGGCTAGGGTATACATACCTCTTCATAAGGATGAAAATGAATCCTCTGGCATATGGAATTGGATGGGATGAGGTAATACACTTCTGTTTTAGTTACTGTAAATGATCATTACACATGGGTTGCTTGCATGATTCTTGTGTTATGTATTTATTATCATTTATTCATCTCCTCCACTCGAGCAATAGATAAATAAAAGGTGTCACTGCTTGTGTTGTTTATTGTCCTTTATCAAACGTTTCTTGCGGTATGACAGGTAATGGCAGATCCTTCACTGAGCCTGAAAACAAAGAGCTCTTGTGTCAGATGCCACATGAGCTCTCGACAAGGCAAAGATGATGCGTTTTGATGAGAAAAAGTGAAAATTTCTATTGTACTGAGCTTGGTCAGATTGCTAGCCACTTTTTACATTCATTATTCTAGTGTAGAAACTTATAATGAAATGTTGAGACGCCACATGAATGATAGTGAGGTAAGTTATCACAATATCTGGCACTTTAATCTCATGCACTTTCAACTATGTTTTACACTCTTTATGCCTTCCTTTTCCGAGTGTGAAACTAGGAAAGCTCAGTCTATATTGAATTTTTCTCATGTTATATAATATAAATAAGTTACCATTGAAAAAATAAATGTTATACTTTTATAAATGACAACATGCCTTTCGACCAAATATGATAGGGAGGCATGATTCATATAGCCGACCTCACATACAGTGTTAAAGGATTAGTTTATTGCTGTTGTGTAACACGTCACATAGGGCATATGAAACTGGACCGGTGGAGCCACGGTGAAAATAATTTGATTTAAAGTTTGCATGTCCTTTCAGGAAACAGCTCCGTCTTTCCTAGTGAACAGAAATTTGGGTGGAACTACAGATAAATCTATGTCAAATCCTGTGTATAGAGTATAGTACATTTTGTAGTAACACATCTTTGCAGATATACATAAAGCTACGGTCTTATATTTACTGAAAGTTGATCTATTGCCAGTTAATTCGAGTCTTGGAAAGTCCATATAACTGATTCATCATATTAGATTATGCCATTATGGTCATTAATATTCAACGGTGGTTAAGAAAGTAGGAAGGTTCTTCTGAAATTTGCTGTATTTGATATGGCGAAATTGTTTTGGTGTTTGCAGCTCTGAACAAGCCCTGAAAACATTTGACTAGTTAAACAACACTTATTTCTCTATTTAATTCGTATCATTGTGCCTTGACCAACTGGTTTAGTTTCCTTTTCTATAGGTGATTGACATGGTTGCACATTCTTCTGAATTTGAAAATATTGTTGTTCGAGAAGAGGAACAAAATGAGCTGGAAACGTTGGCTCGGTCATGTCCTCTAGAAATCAAGGGTGGCCCCTCAAGTAAACATGGAAAGGTTTCGATTCTTATTCAGGTTAGTGGCTGGATCTTCTTGATTAAATTGGTTATTACTTCAAATAAAATATATCATTTCCTTACTATTATAATCTTATCTTGTCATGCAGATGTTCATTTCCAGGGGATCATTTGAGTCTTTTTCACTAGTTTCTGATGCGACATATATAAGTTCAAGCTTGGCTCGTATTATGCGGGCTTTATATGAGATTTGCTTGCGAAGAGGGTGGAGTGAAATGTCTTCCTTCATGCTGGAGTACTGCAAGGCTGTGGATCGTCGAGTTTGGCCCCATCAACATCCGCTTAGACAATTTGATAAAGATATTTCGGCAGAAGTAAAGAAGAATTTCGTGATTACTGTTTTTGATGTAATTAAAACGATTTTTCTAACAGATATGTTGCTTCACGTTCTGCTTCAGATTTTGAGGAAGCTTGAAGAAAGAGGAGTGGACTTGGATCACCTATATGATATGCAGGAGAAAGATATTGGAGCTTTAATTCGCTATGCACCTGGAGGAAAGGTATCGAGTGGATTTTATTTTGCAAGTCTTTTGAGAACTAAATAGTGTCTGACATTCTTTTACATTGAAGTTGGTGAAGCAATACTTGGGATATTTCCCAATGGTCCAGTTATTTGCTACAGTAAGTCCAATCACAAGAACAGTTCTAAAGGTAATTGCAAGTTATGCTTCGTGTTGTCAGCTATTAAATAGTTTGTAAACCAGGAAATTGTCATTTTTAGCAACATTATCCTTTTATATTAGGTTGATTTGACTATCGCACCAGAGTTCATCTGGAAGGATCGTTTTCATGGTACTGCACAGCGCTGGTTGATTTTGGTCGAGGTGCTTCCCTACTAATTGACTTCTTGTTTCATTGGAAAGTAGATGGCCTAGTGGTTTCTTATTCTCTGATTTTACTATAAGAGAAATATTTTAAATCGTTCAATTTATAGCTTTTCAAAATTTGGAAGGTATATTATGTGAAAGTGACTAATAAAAGAACCATCTCCTTCTAGCAATCTGTCTTGATAAACTAACAACGTAAACCTGATAGCTGACCGATGCAAGCCTTGGAAGGGGAATTTTTTTTATACCCATTTTATAAATTTTAACGGTTTAACCTTTTAGGATCATTAGTTATAAATTATAATATTTACTTGTATATCATCTTTATTGCTTTAAATTTGCACATGTTAGATTCCACAATTTCTGGTTTAGCAATTGGAAATAATTGTGTTAGGCTATAGCAATTAACAGGAAATTTAACCTATCTACGCATAAAATTGTTGATTTCTTGGAATTTTTCTGGATGCATTTTATAGAAAGTTAAATGCCATTATATGTAGGTTTGAAAAGTAACTTTCCATATATGACGTTTAACACATCTGTTATAAGTTTAATTGTTAAACCAGCATGCTCCTTGCTCCTTGACAAATCAAACCGTTGACTCATCATTTACATTTATAGGATTCTGAGAATGACCATATATACCACTCAGAACTTTTCACATTAACAAAAAAGATGGCGAAAGGGGAGGCTCAGAAGCTATCCTTCACTGTTCCAATATTCGAACCACACCCACCTCAGTACTTCATCCGTGCAATTTCAGACTCGTGGTTGCATGCAGAGTCTTTCTACAGCATATCCTTCCAGAACCTGACGCTCCCAGAGGTGATCTTAGAGATTGGCTTATATTTTTTCTTGGATTGGGTAAAAAGAAATTTAACAATCAGGCTTTCTTATCTTCCTTCAGGCTCATACAACTCATACCGAGCTCCTTGACTTGAAACCACTTCCTGTTACAGCACTAGGAAATGGAATTTATGAAGCATTGTACAAATTCACACATTTTAACCCCATACAGACACAGGTTTGAATTAAACATGTCACTTGTTATTCCTTTTCTTCTCTATTTGTTTTCTAGTCCTGTAAGTTACCCCTATTTTCGATTTTAGTCCTGTCGATTTTCATGAACTGATTACAGCCCTGTGACTTTCAATTTTTGACATTTGGTCCGGTAACCGGCTGTAAGAGATGAAACATCCGGTTGGCGCTGACGTGACAGAGTCTTATTGGTCAATCGGATGTTTCACCTCTTATAGCCGGTGAACGGATCAAAATGTTCATTCGTGAAAGTTGACAGGACTAAAATCAAAATAGGGGTAACTTATTAGATTAAAAAAACCATTTCCCTTTTTTGTTTTCCTCTAAGTTTTATCGTCTAGCATGAATTTTTAAGCTTATTGTTTCTGACATTATTTATTGGTAAATTATCAGGCTTTTCATGTGCTCTACCACACAGACCAAAATGTTCTTTTAGGAGCTCCAACAGGAAGTGGTAAAACCATATCAGCTGAGCTTGCAATGCTCCATCTGTTCAATACGCAACCTGATATGAAGGTAATTTTCTTGTAAAATTGTCATCTGTTGATTAAGCTTATATAAAATGCACCCCTGCAGATTTGTTTTTTTAATAAACATTACATTTCTGCTAGGTTAATATCCACTGCCAAATTTAGGAGGAGAATTGAGTATTCCTTGGTTATCATCTTTTGTACTGACCAACTTAATATTGTAAATAAGTCTGTTGAACCTTAATGCTGATGAATATTCAGAAAATCATAACATGTAATACAAAGATACAACAATTTATTTACAGCCAAGGAAATTAATTTAAATAAGTTACTTTTGGGCCATTGGTGAAACTATGTCAGCGCCTGGCCCATCCTTAAATTCTGTTAATTTCATTCAACATAAGTTTAGGTCTTCTAATTTTGTTGATGACTGTATTGTTAATTAATCCAGGTTATTTATATAGCACCGCTAAAGGCTCTTGTTCGAGAAAGAATGAACGATTGGAGGAAGCGTCTTGTGTCGCAGATTGGAAAGCATATGGTGCTTGGATTTCTTCATCTTACATGCACAATTATGCCAAACATAACTTGTCTAACATGACTTCATAATTAGGTGGAACTGACCGGGGAGTATACCCCAGATTTGACTGCGTTGTTATCGTCCGACATTATAATATCTACTCCAGAAAAATGGGACGGTATCAGCCGTAATTGGCATACTCGATCTTATGTTAAGAAGGTGAAATGTTTCTTTTTGCTTCTTTCTTGGTACTAACTTTTGTATTTTAAAGTTTGTATAACATTATTGATCAAACATGCTCTTTTCTCTTTAGTGTCTCTTGCTTTGTATTTGCTAACAAATCTTTTTTTCACTTTTTCCAATCATCAATCCAGTTTAAGGATATAATTAGAAGTTCAAGTTTTCATATTATTTCTTTGTCGGAGTTTTCCCTTATTGACTTTTGAAGAAACATCTCTAGGTTGGGCTAATGATATTGGATGAGATTCATTTACTTGGTGCTGATCGTGGACCCATATTGGAGGTGTGCACTGTGTGCTTGTTTTGATGTATTTCATATTATACTTACGGTCTGAAGCCAACAGTAGATTTATCAATTAAAGATTATGTATAAGCAGATTCAGAATGATTATTTGGAATTTGCCTTTTACTAACCATATAAAATAATCGTATCGCACAGTACTAATCCAGCATGTTCCATTTAGAACTCGTAAATATGTGTTTCATTGTGAATCTTTAGCAGGAAGCTTTATTTTCTCTTCTAAACATTGTCTAGGTACGGTTCTTTTTATGTTACTTGGTCTAGAGATGACATTACAGTAAACGTTAGTTGTATTTTAGAAGCATAACATCTACTTATTCTTTATGTCTTTAGAACTTAAGTATGTAACATGAAATCTGATTCTTTTTGTTTTCTCATAATAAAAGGTGAAATGTGTTTTGCTTAGAACCACACAGTTGGAATAGAATCTATATAAAAAAACTCAAGTGAAAATCTGTTTATACTTTCTATTTCAAGCACTAAATGACAAAATCATATTTTATTTTGATTCTTTTAGTTTCTTCTACCAGTATCCTTCTGTGTATCATGATTAAAAAGAAAACCGGATATCTGTATATATATAAAGAGCTTCTTTTACTTTTATTCATTTTTTATGTCATGGAAAGTTATCTTTAACACAAGAATTTGTAGAAATCATAGACTGTAGCATTTGATATTATTTTTATTTTAATAGGTTATTGTATCTCGAATGAGATATATATCATCACAGACAGAACGCCCGATCAGATTTGTTGGACTTTCAACAGCTTTAGCAAATGCGCAGTAAGTTGCTGTCTTAGTTCTTATTCTTTGGAGTTTTACATATTTTCCTTTTTAGTTTTTTGCTATATGAGTTTACATATTTTAGAATGTTCCTTGATCAGTTTGAATCCCTTTGTTGTACTTTTGCAGTTTGTATCAATATCTCTGAAATCCATTCCCTATTACAGTAGAATACGCTCGATATGCTTTTGCATACTTATTTTACATTTGCATATTATCTTTGACAACTGGTCATAATAATTTTGAATAAGTCCATGTCCCATGATAAATAGAATGCCTTATGAGGCCATAAACACACAACCCAAGCGATAAAAAAGTTAAAACTAGCGAAGGTCTCCCTCTTTTATTCTTTGTGTGCTTTGTTTTAATAATATCTGATGAATAATTAATATATATTCTTATCCAGTGATTTGGGTGATTGGCTTGGTGTTGAAGAAAATGGTTTGTTCAACTTCAAACCTAGTGTTAGGCCAGTTCCTCTCGAAGTTCATATTCAGGCAAGTATATGGTTTCATCATTTCATCTTAATAGAACTCTAGGAGACTTGCATGTATATCAGCACATGTGAAAATTTTATCAACTTAAATAATAAATATGACATGTTTGAGTGACCACACATCAGAGAAGAAACATAAAATTAAATGGATGTGATTTCTTTTTTTTAGATGCAGGATGTAGCGAGCTTCTACCCCTATCCACTTAAACTAAAATAGTTATTTCTTGTAAATGTTCTAGTACATGTTTAGTTAATAACTAGGATACCAATTACCCTTTTTTTGTGATTGCTGTCACAGTGTATAATGCTCTGGCGAGAACTGCAGTTATATTGGTACTGAATGTACATTGTTTTTTCTTATCAGGGATATCCTGGAAAATTTTACTGCCCAAGAATGAATAGCATGAATAAACCCACATATGCAGCTATATGTACCTATTCACCCACAAAACCAGTTCTCATATTCGTTTCATCACGTCGTCAAACTAGGCTTACTGCATTGGACCTCATTCAGGTGAGGATCATTTTAATTGAAAATAAATCACGACACTTTCATATTTTTTCAATTATAACATATTTTTGTTGAAATTCACAATTCGATATATGACCTTTCAAATTGTTGCAATTCTATCGCACGACTATTTCCTGGCAAGTCCTGCTGTTGCGACTGTTTAAAATTGCAAAAAATAAAAAACAAAGGCTTTGTTTGAACTGAAACAATAACGAAAGGTCATGAATTTATTTTTGCAATGTTTTCAAAGATTTTTTGGCTGCCACGTCAGCATAATTTACCGAAAAATAGTCATGATATAATTGCAAAATTAAAAAAGTCATGATTTTTATGCAATTAACCCTTCTTTTAGCAACTTGCGAACTCACCTATTTTTTGGTGATTCTAGTATGCAGCTTCAGATGAGCACCCGAGGCAGTTTCTGGCTATACCCGAAGAATCACTTCAGATGATACTCTCCCAAGTTACTGATCAGAACCTTAGACACACCCTGCAATTTGGTATCGGGTTGCATCATGCAGGATTGAATGACAAGGATAGATCTCTGGTTGAGGAACTTTTTGCCAACAACAAGATTCAGGTAAGTATTTTATAACTATGGTTGCATTATCGGAGAATTAATTTAAATTATTTACTTTTATATGAACTTGTTCTGCCCTGATATTGTCTTATCCTTTCAGGTTTTGGTTTGCACCAGTACATTAGCTTGGGGTGTGAATCTTCCAGCTCATTTAGTTATTATAAAGGTAAGCATGTTCTGCCTTCAACATTTGACCCTTATACCTATTATCTCTTAATTAATGGTTTTTCCTCGATAAGAGTTTTTTGATAAGTGGACAGCGCAAGTTATTAGGTTAACTAAAATTTGATTTTCGTTGTAAGTGAATAGTGATAGCAAATAAAAGAAGAGTTGGTATGCTGTGAAACTTGTTCACCGTGAAACTGGTTTTTTTTTTTTTTTTACAGACATACTCTTTAGTAATATAAGTTGCACCCTTTAGTAATATAAGTCACACCCTTCAGTTATCACTACGGCACTCTTTGCTATAATATAAGTAACGCCCTTCAATTTTATGAGTAATACTCTTTATAGTAAAACGTCGCACCCTTTACAGTAAAAAGTCACACTCTTTAGTAACATAAGTCACACTCCTTAACCAGTTTCACCGTGAAACTTGTTCACACTATACTTTGCCATAAAAGAAAGCCCTTGTAATTCATTTTTCACTGTGAAAATAAATAATCAGAAAGCCAACTAATGACCTGATAATTCGTGCTTCTAAATCCTGGATCTCTAGTGAGTAGTGATTGATTGTAACTTGCTCCTTTCATTTTTAAATACACAATCATGATAATTGGTTACTGCTGGGGATCAAGATGCAATGTGGAGTATATTGGAATCAATTGTGTAATGATCCTTGTAACTTGTTGTTGCTGTTCATGTATATAAATTGATTTCTTTCATACAAGATCACAATAAAAATATGTGATTGATTATTGTAATATTATTGAAAATTACTAATGTGTTGGCTAATCTACGTCTGAACATTGGCATGCCAATTTTTATAATTAATTCCCTTATATGTATTCTCCATTAATTTTACTCATAACCGAGACAGTAATGTTTTATGTGTCTTGTGACCAGGGAACAGAATTTTTTGATGCAAAATCAAAGAGATACGTTGATTTTCCAATTACCGATATTTTGCAAATGATGGGTCGAGCTGGACGGCCTCAGTTCGACCAGCATGGGAAGGCTATTATTCTCGTTCATGAACCAAAAAAGAGCTTCTACAAAAAGGTCTGAAAATAATTGAATTTTATATGTGTATCATTGCATGGACTTATTTGAATAAATGCAAAACTTTTCTTTTCTTCTCCCAGTTTCTCTATGAACCATTCCCAGTTGAAAGCAGCCTGAGAGAGCAGTTGCATGATCACATCAATGCTGAGATAGTTTCCAAAACAATATGCCAGAAAAGTGATGCAATACATTATCTCACCTGGACATATTTATTCCGGAGATTGGTATGACTTTAAAGCCACCGGGGAGAGTAGTTAATTGTTTGTTTCCAGTGGAAAATAGGTTTTTTAGTCATGTAAGTTATCCATTTTGCTTCTAGTCATCTCGATTTTTACGAATTGACAACGTCCCTGTAATTTCCAATTTTTTAACATTTTGGTCTGGTTATCCTCTGTAAGATGTGAAACATTCAGTTGACGCTGATGTGGCAGAGTTTGATTTGTCCATGAGGCAAAGCCTGATTGGTGAACCGAATGTTTCACCTCTTGCAGCCGGTTACCGGACCAAAATGTCAAAAAATTGAAAGTTACAGGGCTATTTCAATTCGTGAAAGTCGATAGGACTGATACCGAAATAGAGGAAACTGAAATAGTGGTTTCTTGCATGACTAGAAAAACTATTTTCCCTTTCCTAATGAGTTTTTAATTCCCTTTTTGTCTGCAATTTCTGACCGCTCTAAGTCCAGTTCACTTGAGGTTGTATCACGAAAAGAGTTTAATTCTTCTCTTAAACAGATGTTTAATCCAGCTTATTATGGCTTAGAAAGTGCAGACCCTGAAACTTTAAGCTCTTACTTGTCAAGGTAGCATGAGTCTTGTTTTAAAGTGCTTATTAATATGGACTTTGGTTCTCAACTGTTGGTAATTCAATATTTCGTTTATATATCTTCTTCACAGCTTAGTGGTGGGCACATTTGAGGATCTTGAAGACAGTGGTTGCATCAAAATTGATGAAGACATGGTGGAGCCCACGATGTTGGGTTCAATAGCGTCTCAGTATTATCTGAAATACACAACTGTATCGATGTATGCTTCAACATAGAAGCAGACACATCTCTTGAAGTTAGTTAGCTGCATCATTCTTATCAATGTCTCTGCTTTCTTTTTCTTCTCATTTTTTATTACTCTCCGTATGTATAATATTTATATTTTAGGTTTTCCTTCACATTCTATCTGGTGCTTCTGAATATGATGAGCTTCCTGTGCGACACAATGAAGTAAGTTACTCTAAATCTTCATTAGTTAAGCTATGTTTTGATATCTTCATTAAATTTCTTAAAACTAACTTTTCCCTTTTATATTTTTGGATTATGTCTTATTGGTTATTCTTTATTTGCTTCAGGAAAATTTCAATGCAGAATTATCCAGTAAGGTTCACTACATGGTTGACAAGAATCTTCTAGACGACCCCCATGTGAAGGCAAATCTTCTTTTTCAGGTTGTTGCTATCCTTGTTTTAACCTATTAATTTAATTCGTACACAATAATATAGATTCTATACTTAAATCTTAAATCATCTTAGCAACACTATTTGCTGATACGAGTATTTAATTACCTTCTGATCGTTTTTGTTCCTGACACATATTTTAATGGGATGCAGGCACACTTTTCCAGAGTCGAACTACCAATCACGGACTACGTCACAGATTTGAAGTCAGTGCTGGATCAAAGTATTCGTATTATCCAGGCAATGATAGATCTATGTGCAAACAGTGGATGGCTCTCTAGTACCATTACTTGTATGCATCTTCTCCAAATGGTCATGCAGGTAATCTTCTTACCACTATTACAATAAGTAGTTGTTTTATTGATACAAATAGCATGGTTTATACTGCTTACTAGTCATCGAAGTTGTTTTCACAATAGGAAGGTTTATGAGTAAATTGCTAAACTTTATGATTTTGAGAGAGCGATTTCATTTTGTGATTGTGAAAATATTTCCTTAATAGTACAAGGGGTTAGTGTTTGCAAATTTTGTAGAAAGTAGAAGTTGAGTGTTTTTTAAAAGGTAAAATATTAGACAAAAACAGAATAAGCTAGAAGCATACCCTTTTCAGCTTTTAGATTTTGGATTCTAGGTTATTAATTTAAGCAGAATCATTCAATTTGAAAACACTATAATTTGCTCTTGCAAGCAGAAGCTGATTAAAATTGTCAGCTTTAAGCTGCTGAAAGTCCTATAATTTTTAAAATGATGCAATTTAGTCTTATATTGACAATTGTTTTGTTTTAGGATGATAATTTATTTGTGATTTTTTAAATTGAAATTGTTATGTTTGGTTCTCATTATGCGCGTAAGTTTATGCAAGGCCATCAGTCGAGTTGCTGCAGTTAATTCTGGCAGCTCACGTGAGCGTCACTTGCAGAAATCCTTGCAAAATAAGACTAAAATTGCATCTTATTAAAATTTACCAGACTAAATTGTAAAAATTGATTTGTCTGGACTAAAATGCCTAACACAATTTTGCAGTTTACTATTCATTTTTCGCTTGAATAAATAATATCGTTTATTATATTGCAGGGATTATGGGACGAAAAAGATTCCTCGTTGTGGATGCTCCCCTGCATGACAGACGATCTTATTAGTACGTTGAGCCAGAGAGGAATCTCCAACATCTTGCAGTTGTTAGATACTCCTCTCGAAACTTTGCAGGCTATCACTCGAGGTTCCACTTCCTCGAAGTTAAATGAGGTCTGTTATCTGCTTTAATAAACGATTTGTGCACTCTTTACCTTTTTTATATGCTGATAAACCATAGTTTAATCTAAGTTAAGTTTTTCTTTATCTAAACTACCTGTTACTGAATTTCTACTCGTATTTTTCATATCCACAGGAACTGCAACATTTTCCTCGCATTCAAGCACGATTAAGTATTCAGAAACGAACTAATCCTGATAACCCCGGTACTAGTCTGAACGTTAGATTGTCAAAAAACAGACGTAGGAAAACATCGAGAGCTTTTACTCCACGTTTTCCAAAGGTTAGCATCGTGCATTATTGTGCTAGTTTATCATTTAAAAACAAATCGAATGCTGATAATGTCGTATTCATAGGTAAAAGACGAAGCGTGGTGGTTGGTCCTGGGAAATATCTCGTACTCTCAACTGTATGCCTTGAAGCGAGTTTCGTTCACCGATTTCCTGCAGACAAAAATTGATATCCCTTCAAATGTCAATGATTTCCAGGTAACAGCAGTTTCAGCTTCAACTTGTTTCAGTTTCTTAATTTTTAAATGAATATCATGTTTAAAATTATTATATATACATATAGTTAAGAATTTCCCTTAATTATTTATTTTTTTAAAATTTGCTCCTCAGGGTATGAAGTTGATCGTGGTATCAGATTGTTATATTGGCTTCGATCAAGAGCACTCTATACAAAATCTTGTGTGATTAATATAGTTTTTGATCGATAATTTTAAGTTTTTTTCAAGTGGCTGTCATTTTCAATTGCGTTCATTACATATAATCATATATGATAGTGTTTTAGATATCTGTATCTAGACATTATATTAAAGAATTTATAGTTTAATTGAAATACATATTGGAGGCAGTTGGTCCAATTTATTTCCTCGATATTTCATTTTGAATTTTACTAAATTTACGATGCGGTGCAGTTCCAAATTAATTTGCTGTCACATATATTTCATTTTAGAGTAGGTGCACCGTGCATTTTTTAACATTGTCACTTATCAGTGAAACAACTGATACAGTTCAAAAAAATGTATTTAATTTGCACGGAGTATGTACGAGATTTGTTTTTAGTTTATTCCTTCAAGAAAATGCACTTGATTTCATGCAATTTTGATCTTGAAACTCTATTGTACTCTTGTGTTGGGTTGATTTGTTAAGGTATTAAGAATATTAGTTATATTTAATTTCAAATTTAAAACTCTCTATCTGTCCTGAAAATTTCATATATAAGGTTAATTATTTATTTTTTCCTAATGATAATAAATTGTTTAAACATGGTTTACATTTTTTAGATCCGTAAACTTCATCGATCCTACTTAATAATTCTAGAAGGATCTAATATACAAGTTTTTGTTAAACTTATTTTGTAAATGAGTTAAAAAGAAAATGACGTTCACTAAATACACAAGTGTAACTCTTTATTTATTTACTATATGATTTATATTTAATTTCATTTCAAGAGTTTTCAATAAACTACTTGAATCTCAGAGCTCAATAGATATTTCATAATAGTTATTTTAGACTTTTTTTTTAATTTAATTTTGAAAAAATAAATTTAATAAATTGCATTTGGCCATTGATCTCTTCATTTCAAGTGCTAAATGGGTTTGTTCACAAACCCAGAATCTGCATTTAATGAAAGATAACGACAATGATAAGAGTTGCTATGAAACGAAATGTTCAAAATCGAATATTTTACTTTTTACTATATACTCCATAGATTATTAACTAAATTTATAATTAACAATTAATACACGCATAGATGAGAATAAATAGTTAAGTTCACATTAATAACACTTTATAGATATGGCTTAGTTTGGGATAAGCTAAAAATACATTTTTCCCCAAAATAGAAAGACAAAGAAAAAGCTGTATGTATGTAAGATGTAGATCAAAAGGTGCAGTCCATTTACCCGTAAAATTTATCTGAAACATGTGGGCTTTGGCAGTCAACCTAATCTTTATAATAATTTTTAATAAGTTCGTGAAAAGTTTTTCGAAAATTGTTAGCATACAAAATGTTAAAAAAAAAAACCCAGATGCTATTATGTTCTCCAATAACAATAAAATTAGATTTTATTCTTGAAAAATTAATGGGTGAAAAATACATTAAAACTAGCACAAAGGTTGTTTAATTTTTGTTACATACAATTCAATTGGAAATTTTAAATACCTCAAGTTTTCAGAGGAATTTATGATTTGTACAGAAAATTGAGAACTGAGCTGAATTGTACAGAGACATTTATGATTTGTACATTTATCACTAAATTGTGATATGCTGAACTTAAGGTATATAAAGTAAATAATATCATATAGGGATATATATATATATATATATATATATATATATATATATATATCACATTAATTTTAAGTAACTATATAAAGATTCAATTATTGATTCTTACCTTTTCTTTTCAGGCAACCAAAGGGGCAATGGAAACTCTGAGTTCAAGAACAAATGAACCATGCACATGCATCCCATTAATGGGATATATCCCTATATGATATTTTTTACTTCATACACTTTATGTTGAGCAGATTACAATTTAGTACTTGAGGTATGTTCTGTACAAATCACAACTCCTTCATAAACATTTGAGGTATTTCAAATTTTCAATTCAATTTTATGTTAAAAAAATTAAATAAACTTTGTGCTAGTTTTGATATAATATTTTCCAGCCATTAGTTTTTCAAAAATATAATCGAATTTTATTGTTATAGCGTCTGAGATTTTTTTAAAATTATTTTGAATATATGCTAACAATTTTCGATATTTTTACCCCAATTTATAAAAAATTAGGTTGATTGCCAAATACAAATATGTTTGCGATAAATTTCATGTGACAAAATGAAGAATTGTGTACACATAAATTTTCAACATGGCTACAAAATTTTCTAAAGAACAATTTCGTTCTTAAGTAATAATAATTGCCTACGAAACTGCCTACAAAAGAATTTTACTGTGGGATTACTCGTGATACTGAGCTTACATGGGTACTAGTATTAATAAAAAAAAGTAAAAATAAAATGGTATTAATCGTGATAATTGAATTAATGACCAAATTTATAAATGTGAAACCAATTTCCCGGCAAACAAGTTTTATAAGAGACATGCTCCATAGTTAATTATTTATTTTATTACAGTGCTCTATCGAATTTATCTTTTAAATCTTATCAATATATAAATCGTGTAATTTTTGTTATGTATGGGACTTTTTATCTAAAATTACATATAGTTTCTAACTTACCCCTTCACACACATCTTATACAACCACTCTTAAATAATGACCATGATTTTATTGCATGCATAACTATAATTTTAAAATTTAATCGATGCACAAAACAATCTCTGGATCCCCTTTGCATTGGGTGTGACTTTTGTTTAGAATTACATGATAACACTCCCCAAAAGCATATGTTCGAAGCATGCCACAACAATACATATCTGGAGCATCTATCATCGACCTTGTATAAACATTTAGGCATATCGAAGTTACTATTTGATCCACACATTTTTGTGTAATCAATTCTATTCTTTTGCTGCAGTCTTCATGTGGATCTAATATTGCTACCGAATATTCTAACACCAATATCACAACCAAAATTAATGCAATCTCGATTATGGTCTTCAATTTGGTAACCATGTTAATTTAATTGAGATTATTTCTCTTTAATTTGAGTTATATGCAATTACTGAAACTCATATCATTATGTTGGATTGATTTGTTACTGTTTAATTTAATGATCTCAGTCGAAACTTATAGATGCATTTATGGTAGTTCATAATTAGTGGATAAAATAATCACGTTATATGTGATTTATTGTATTTAATTAAGGGAAAAATATTTTTTTAGGACAATAATTTAGTGGGGGTTGTGGGGTTGTGTTTTAAGGACAATAATTTTACGAATATAGGACAATGTTTTAAAATATAAATATAAGACAATATGTTTTAAAATCTGTAAATGTAGGACAATCGAGTCCGAATAAGCCCAATCGAGCTGAAATGTCACATGAGATTTGGGTTTGTTCGGACTCGATTGTCCTACATTTACAAGAATTTAAAACATAATGTCCTATATTTACAAATTTTAAAACCTGTTGTCCTACATTTTGAAGCATGTAAAATTATTGTTCTTAAAACGTACCCCTAAATTATTGTCCTAAAAAAATATTATTCCCAATATTTCATATGAAATTTTTATTAGGAGCGTCCCTCTTCTCTGATAATTTGACAACTGTCCTAGTTATTACTCTTATTAATGATGAAATGCGTGATTTGTTGGGCTTTTATTTTAATTTAATAGAGATAAAGAATAGAAATTATTTTGTTTGATCGTGTATTTTTGTATTTATTATTCTTTAATTACTTTTTGTGTATATCTTCCGTGTATCTTGAAAAATTTGTTGTATTCTGTAATCACTCCTTTTAATATCAGTTTTTTCCATCACCAACATTACAGTGATTTCTCTAAATCTCCCTTACATAATTCATTATAATTAACGAATGGGGATATATGAATTATTTAAATATGTATAAAAACAACTCTTTCAGCTACATATATAATTTTTGAGAAACTTCTTTAAATCATCCTAAAAAACAAACACATTTTTAAAGGGAGTCTTCGTAAGACGGTCTCGTTTAAAAACATAATTTGCTTTGTCACTCAGTTCTGAATTGCAAAGAACTTATCAAAAAAGATCACATCAACAGGAAAATCGGACGTTAATTTACTGATAGATAATAAGTTTTTAGTGATATGTGGAACCACTAAAACATCCAGCAACTGAACATCTGCAGACAATTTACTAGAATCGATATGAGAAATATTCAAAGCATTGTCATTACCGTCATGTGACCGTAGGTAGGCTGATTCGTAAGCTTGCAAATCACGAAGTTTCATGCTGATGGCACTATAGAGCGTCACAAGGCCCGACTTGTTGCTCAGGGTTTCACACAGATCCCTGGTACCGACTTTCACCATACGTTCAGTCCAGTTGTTAAGGCTGCAACCGTTCGTATTATCCTGGCTCTCTCTTTCAGTACAACTGGCCTCTTCATCAGCTTGATGTCAAAAATGCCTTCCTTAACGGCATTCTTGACAAACCAGTATTTATGGCTCAACCACCAGGTTTCGTGGACCCCCGTTTCCCAGATCATGTCTGTCGTCTGACGAAAGCTCTATACTGTCTTCGCCAGGCTCCTTTAGCTTGGTTTCAGAGATTCAATTCTTATCTCACGAGTCTTGGCTTTCTTCAGAGCCGTGTGATTCCTCCCTGTTTATTTTCATCGAGGTACTTCTGTTATTTATTTGTCACTCTATGTTGATGATATCATTGTTACAGGGAATGACAGCTCCTTGTTGCAAACCTTTATATCTCGTACACATCGTAAGTTTGCTATCAAAGACCTTGGACGATTGAATTATTTTCTTGGTCTTGAGGTTTCCTACACTTCTGATGGCTTGTTTGTGGGTCAAGCCAAGTATGCACATGATATTCTGGAGCGTGCTGAGTTGTTGGACTTGTTAGAATTAAAGCAGCAATTATGGAGAAAATAATAGAAACACGAATTAAGGAACACACAATTTGGTTACTCTGTTCGACAGGAATGACTACGTCTGGGGGCACTACCAAGCCAAGAGATCTACTAAATTTTCGAGTGATGTGGTGATCCAATTACAATGAGTCAAAAGTGTTTAATTATGAGACTTGGGCCAAAACCCTAAAAACTGCTCGCAGGCCTCCGATCCCGCTCGACCACGGGCCTTGGTCAAGCGGATCTGCTCGAGCTCGTCCATTGGTCGAGCGCCTCAAGCCCGGAAAGGGGGGCGCCGATCATAGATATATCCGGGCCGACCAAAGAGCTTTGGTCGAGCGCCTCCTCTCATTGCGTTTCAGGTCTCCACAACCCAACAATCTCCCACCTGGAGACTGACTTCAACTGTAACTTGTCTCCTCCGTTTCAACGGTCTCTTTCTCACTGGTAGTAGTGTGTCGCCTTCATCTCGGTTTCAAGGCCGGGTTGAAGTCATGCATAACTTCAACTTCTCTAAGGTCACAACCTTAGTCAACATATCAGCAGGATTCTCACTTCCTCGGATCTTCATCAGCTGTAAGATCTTGTTCTCAATGAGGTAACATATGTAATGATACTTTAACTCAATATGCTTCGTCCTCGAGTGAAAGACCGGATTCTTTGCCAAGTGAATAGCACTCCGACTGTCATTATACAGAATACTATCCTTTTGCTCCTTCCCCAACTCACACGAAAGATTCTCGCAACCAAACCATCTCGCTTAGCCTCGAAGCGCAACGAATCGCACGCATCGCTTCCGAAATGGATGGAAACTACGATCTTTTGAAACTTAGAAGCCCAAGAAATTATTGTACCACCAAAAGTAAACACATACCCGGCTGTACTTCTCCTTTTGTCGAGATCACTTGATGCCAAGTCTGCATCAACGTATTCTGCCAACTCAACGCTTTTGCCCTCAAAGCACAAAACTTGTTCAGTAGTACCTCTCAAGTACTTTATGTTGGGAAATAAATTTAATAAAGAGGATTTTGATTAGATCCAAAAACCCCTGAGTATGACATGTTCAGGATAATTTTGATAGATGAATCAGGATTCAGTTTTAGAGTGTTAGGATATTATCCGCATCGTGTATAGTATAGCGCAGATATAGAACAAAGCGTTTAAAGACTCAAGAAGAAACTGAGATACCAAGACTCAAGAGGATACCGAGAACTCAAGACTCGAGAATCAAGACTCAAGAGGATACCGAGAACACGAAGACTCGAGTACCAAGACTCGAGAAATATCAAGGCACAACATTTATCAAGACTTCAAAGAATATACCGAATGCTCAAGATATCCTTTAATGTTCCAAGGCAATCAAGCCGAGGAATATAGCCGTTGGAATCCAAATGGACGTGGACCAACGAGAGGAAGACAACTAGCTCGAAAAGTCGCAGAATCTACGGAAGAATAGTATGGATTTGAATGTGATTCTCTCCAATCTGTAACATTCAAATCCACACTATAAATACAAAGTTCTTCCTTCATTATCGCTGTGTGAAGTGCGAAAAAGATAGCAACAATGCTACGAGAGCCAAAGAGCGTTATAGCCAAAGCATTCCCACCCTGAACACAAGTCTATAGATATACAAATATATTCAAAGAGTGTTCTAGAACCCAATCTAAGCAATCCACGATGTATCATAAGCTTAGAGAGATTTTCCCAATCTTAGCATTGAGGCTAAACCATTGAAGGAAAATCTCACCATAGTTGGAGACAACACCAAAACCCAAACCCAAAGGTGAAGTGAGGTAGTTGTTAGCAATCCCGAGTGAGGGTGATAAGTCCCGATTGAGTGTGAACTCGTTAAACATCAGAGGCAATCCCGTGGAGGGTGATAAGTCCCCGAGGTGAACCCGAGTGAGGGTTATAAGTCCGATTCGAGTGTGAGCTCTCAGTAAATATCTATTAGCAATCCCGTGGAGGGTGATAAGTCTGTTTGAAGGAATTTCCTAGAGAGGAGAGATGATGTAGGACCAGTTGTCCAACCACTATATATTGTTGTTTGTTTATCGCTTTACGCTTATACTTGTTATACGCATTCGCTTATAAGCAAAGCACACACATGAGATTAGAAAGAAAAAGCAAAATTGGAGCACTCGCCTCATCCCTCGTTTTATATGCACCTAATTTAAAACGTCTTGCTTCAAGAGACGCGCTAAAAAATAGGTTTTCCCACCGACAAACACTTTAGGATCCACATCACCGCCTCCCAATGCTGCTTGCCCAGATTACCCATAAACCGGCTAACCACTCCCACCATGTGTGCATGTCGTGTCTTGTACACACCATAGCATACATCAAACTACCAATTACCGAAGCATACGGGTGTTTTACATGTAAAGCTCGCTCCCTCATCGCCGCTAGGTGAGTCCTTGTTGATAGCTTGAACCGATTCCCCAATCGGACACGAAACCGGCTTTTGCATCCTCCATACTAAATCTCTTCAAGACCTTTCTTTATGTAATCACCGAAAAGATACAACTTTCCTGCCACCCTATCACGATCGATTCGCATGCCCAAGATTTGCTTGGCCTCTCCAAGGTCCTTCATAGCAAACCTATCATACAACTTCTTCTTCAACTTGCTTACTTCTCGAGCCCTTGAGCCTGCTATCAACATGTCATCAACGTATAATAGCAAAATGATATAACCATCATCATACCTCTTGAAGTAACAGCAATGGTCAGCTTCACACCTATTTATCCCAATTTTGTGCATGAACCCATCAAACTTCTTGTACCACTGTAACGGAGCTTGTTTCAATCCATACAAACTCTTCTTCAATTTGCAAACAAGCTCATTATTCTCCTTAGACAAGTACCCTTCCGGTTGCTTCATGTAGATGTCCTCATCCAAATCACCATGAAGGAAGGCTGTTTTCACGTCCATCTGTTCTAACACCAAATTTTCTGCAGCCACCAGACTCAGAACTAACCGAATGGTCGTTAGCTTCACAACTGGAGTAAAAATATCAGTATAATCAAAACCATGTTTCTGCTGAAACCCCTTCACAACCAGTCTTGCCTTGTAACGCTTGCTTCCATCAGCCTCCTCTTTGATTTTGTAAACCCACTTATTATGCAGTGCCTTCTTACCCTTAGGAAGCTCAACTAGTTCCCAGGTTCCGTTGGGCATCAACGAATTCATCTCATCATCCATTGCAAGTTTTCACTTGCTCACCTGTTCACTACGTGTAGCCTCTGCATAACATTCAGGTTCACCACCATCAGTCAACAATAAATAATGAAGAGAAGGTGAATACCTATCAGGATATCTATGCTCTCTCGTGGATCTCCGTAGCGGAATTGGTGCTGGTGGTGTACATGGTTCTTCCTCAACAATCTCCTCATCGTCTTGAACCTCATTGCTCCCACCCGAGTTCGAATACAACAAAATTTCAGCCATGCCGTGGTTGCTACCCACGTATATTTCTTTCCTCATTAATTTCTTAAATTTAATATATATATACACTTTGTATATTATGATTGTAAATTTACATTAATTGTCTATATATAATGTGGCTTTGCAGGACTTAACTAATTTGTTGCCCTGTACGTGCACATCAAGAATTAACTCTCCAGAATGGGTGAGGAGTTGCTTAATTAGTTGCATATGAATATTACTTTAAAAAAAATAAAAAATTGAATTGGGAATACAATTGAATTTATTTAATTGTTTATCAAAATGCTAATTAATTAACAATATGTTCAATTATATTAATTTGTCAGTGCCTTTTTCCGGAGAATTTGGTTGCCGATGTTAAGTCGCCGCTCTTTATGATTGAGTCAGCTTTTGATCAATATCAGGTAAACATGTTTTAATTCTTACAAAAGAATGACTAGCTAGTGAAAATAAATTTATGTTTGTTTTCTTAAAAAAATCTTAGTTTGTGAGGCATGCTTAGAAATTCTGCAAGTTATACAATTTGTTACAATTTGCCAATTTAAAGTGCTAATTGATTTTACGTCTTATAAATTAAAATGATTATTTTTTCCAGATTCAAACTAACTTACCTGGTGTTGGTGATTGGTATCATTGTACGGAAAACATAAAAGTATGTAATGCCGCTCAGATTGGACTCATGAAAGGTATTACCTACAATTAAGCAAAGTATTTTTAATTTTTTTTTTTTTGAGCGAGTATTTTTAATTAGTTGAACGAATAATTAAATGTTTAAACAAATCATTGAAAAAAATTGACACCATTATATATGATGCTTGATTCCAGAATTTAGACGTGGTTTTATAGACACGTTGATGAAACTTGGTTACTCCCCAAATAGATGAATGTTTGTCCATTCTTGCTTACGTCATATGCACATATTAAAGAGATATGGGTGGACTTGCACATCCGTTGAGGGTACTGTCCTAGCAAATAAAGTAAGATCACTAATATTAATTCATTCGGTATTGTTTTATTTTAAAATATCTTGTGAATATATCTAATTTTATTTTGTTTTAATCTACAATTTAATTTTCAGACAATTCAAGAGGCGGTAGGGGACTGGTATTTTGATCGACGCAATTTTAGTGAGATTGATACACAAAATGACACACCATGGAATTGTACTAGTTCCGAATAAATTTAGTTAGTCTGTGTTTGAACCAAAATTTTCTGAATCTTTATTTTAATTCTCTAAGTAGTAATGAATGTAAAAAAATGGTACTCCAATTCGTAATTCTGGATCTTGTAAAATTATTTACATATTTAGATGACCGAATGTGAATATTTCTTCATTTTATAATTTTTATTATCGTTATGCATTATGTTAATTAGTTTTGTAAATATCCAAGAAATTAATATTTCCGTACCATCGATATTAATTGACTCATGTGCACTATATATATATATGTTATACTCCATATTGTGTCAAGGCTCGTTACAATAACCTGCCTAAGTAGTTTAAAATTATTGAGTATTAATGTTTTTTTGGGTGCCAAATGGTGAAGAATAATATTCTTATAATTCCTTTTATATGAAATTCATTAATATCCACATCCGATTTATTAAAGACAACCTTAAATACATAGATAAGTTTCGACTGAGATCATTATATAAAAACGTACTTATTGAAATTGAGCTAGAAATCAACATGGCTACGAAATTGATCATCAAGACCGTAATAATCAAGATTGCTATTTTGGTTGTAATAATATTCGAATTAGGTGGAGCAATTGAGACACATGAAGATTGCAGTAGAACACTAGAATTAATAACACCAGGATGTGTGGACAGAATAGTAAATTCAGTATGCGAGAATGATGATTTTAAATCGGAGTTCCACTCGGGTCCTGGTACTTGCTGTTATAAATAAGTTTTATGACCTTTTTCGTGTTCAATCACTTCTTCATTGTCACTCGATGCATGTGCATCACAAGTTTCAATCACTTCTTCAAAATTTAAATCCGTTATCACCTTTTATTTAAATTCAATCATCTTTTATAATTAATTAAGATTGTTATCGCGATCTCATCTCCATCTGAATCACAATCGTCCATTTCTGCAAAGCAAATGCATAAATATATGATGCCTCACTATATACGCAGTATGCATCTGTTCACTAACTACACTGATATGCCACATATACATTATATATATTATATATGATATATGTAATTCAATTCAAGAGGACAGCCACTTGAAAAAACTTTAAATTAGAATTGTAAAATAATATTGATAGCAAATATAGTTAAATTCGAGGGATTTTCTTTTCCAATTTCATTGAAAGGTGATTTTAATCCTACATGTTAAAAAGCTTTTAGAGAATTATGCCTAGAAATAAGAATCCCCAATAACGTCAAAATAACAGTGGATCATTGATAAAATTACTTTATTGATACATTCTGAGTAATTGAATTGATTTTCTGTAGAAAATGAATTTATATTGCTATGGAATGGTGGGGAAAAAATGTACATCGCGCCTGCAATATGCGTTGTTTTGGAAAAATATAATATTTCGTGGGTCAGTTGGGTAAATTGGTCAATCTGTCAAAGAATTAATTTCACACCTCTCCTCTCCTATTATCAAAGAATTGATTTTTCATCTCTGCCCCAACTTACCAAAAGAAACGAAGGGAAAAAGAAAATCAAAACCAACGACGGCACATTAAAAAAAACCACTTCAAAAAATAGAATAATGACTCGTTGAAGAACGGTGCCAAAATTCAATATAAAAAAAGTATAAATGACAATGACAGTCGGGATTAAAAACTACATTAACAAAAGCGTGTTACGAGACAAATAAAGCACCTCAGAAGTATTAGTTCAGTAAAGCAACTTAGTATGATAATCCGAACTCATTCGAATGTTACATAAATTTACAATTCTACCGCAGCAAATGTACTTACACTAAGTTTTTTCAAGATGCAGTTTTAAGCTGGTTTATTTACAAGCCTACCTCTGAAAGCCTCAATAACCCTTTCAATAGTATACATCGACTAATCCCAGTCTGTATCGAAAAAACCAGCATCTTTCATTTCCGAATAATATGCATTGTCCAAAAGCCAGTCTTCCTCCTGCAGATATATTAAGGATCAGAAGCTAATTTGTAAAAAGTAGGGAAAATTACAGAATTTAGCCTTCGTGTTTAACCTAATAACGAGAAAAAACAAAACAGAGTTTGTAATTTAAAATTGCTTCCCCAGCCATTTAGTTCTACTGAGCAAATTGTACTTTAGAGGAGAGGTACTAGCAAGAAATTTATGTTTGTAGTAATATACTCCATCAATTACTATTTAACTTTCGTTTTAGAGAAAATATAATTGTTCCCAAATATCTGTTGCTTTTGGTTTTCCAAGAAATTATATATTTTTTCCAAATTTGCCTTTTTCTTAATATTTTTTTTATAAAATGCCCATAAATGATTCATTGATAATCTGTAAAAGGGTACATTAGTCATTTACAGATAATTATAGGTATTAAATGACTTTCTTAATCTATCTGAATCACAAGAAACCAACAGTTAGAAATTGAAACGGAGGGAGTAATAACATCACAGGATTATTTTGTAGAGAATATAGGTCGAATCTCAATTTTTGTTTCTGTAATTTAACATGAAAAGTACTGCATGCAGGAATCTGAATTGAGCGCAAATAAGACCACAATTACCTGGAAAAAGTCGGCCAGGAAAGTCACGTACAGGAAAGGAAGATAAAGAGAGTGACGGCAGATAGTTATAAAATTGTACAACCTGACAGGAAAATTTCATAAGTTAGATCATTCTGAATCTGAATATTAGTATTAAATTGCAGCCCTGTTTGGAATTTGATGAATTGAAATATCTGGAAACACTATTTAAATTGTTAGGTATAAGAGATGTACCAAAATCCAACACCAAAACCAATTCCAGCCAGTCCACTAGCGAACAATCCAATAATATTTACTATGAACATGACAACAACATAGTTGTAGAACGAGGGCCTTGCTGCATTTTGTTGGAAATATTTTGGGATTCCTCAGCAAGGACAGATTAGTCAGAGAAAATAATCAAAATGGAAGTTACAATACCAGAGAAAGAGAAAGTATCACTCACGTGGAAGCTTATCTCTCCACTTTGAATAGTGAACAAAAGTATGTAGCAGTAGACTGCTGTAAGGGCCAATGTGTGAACAAATAACACACTCCACTTTCCCCAATGTGTAGCATCAGCATTGATAAAGAGGGGTACTCCAAATCCAAATATGAAGATTGCCTGAGGAGGGCAAGAATGATCACATGCTTTAGGGAGGAAAACCAATCGAGTCATCGACTAAATGGAACCCACCATACTTCCTTACACAGTTCATATAAGAGAGTAACTTTACCATGAAACATCGAATGGTAGAATATTTAGTTTTGGTTTATGGTACGACATTAAAGTTAGGGAAAAAAATAATTTTAACTCCTGTAAGTTTGCCAATTTTTGCTTTCAGGACACTGCAATTTCCCTAATTGTATTTCGTTTAATTAACTTTCAAAATTTCTACCCTTTAGTCCTTTGACCGGCTAGAGCGGGTTAGGTAAACAGGACAAAATTAAAAGATAATTGAAAAAAATATGGTACATTAGCTCAAAACCGGCGGCTTACAAGTTGTAACCGGTCAAAGACTAAAATGTTGAATTTTGAAAGTTAACAGGATGCAATTCAATTTGGATAAGTTGAGCATCCTGAGAGCAAAAATGGGCAAAGTTACGGCACTAAAAAGTCTTTTGCTTTAAAATTATAAACAAATTGTTGAAAGCAGCAGAAGTTATAGCTGCCTGTTTGACATTTGTGGCTTCGTTAGTGAACTTTTATTTGCACACTGACATACTCCCTATCCTATCTCCCCTTCCCCAAGCTTGTTCCCAACTTCAAATCAGATTTTTTTTCATTTGTAAATATTTATGTGTAATGAATGAATAAAATTGATATGCTGTATTTTAGATCATTAGATGCACCCAGAAACCAGTTCAACTAAAATCTTAAATTTTAGGAATGAGAGACATCCATTACCTGGATAAGTATATCAGCTGCAACAAAGGAACCTGAAACCAGGAAAGTGTGTGCCAGTGCTTCTAATCCACTAGCATAATTCTCCTGCAGCAGGAATGCCACTATGCTAATCTCTAAAGATAGCACCCCGCTTTCTGTGAATAATGACAAAAGGTTCCAAGCAACCGTCTTTCCAGGAGCACACTCCCATCCCTGCATTTCAATCACAGAATTAATATAATAGAAAAATGGATACTTTTGATTCTTGATACTATGATCATAACAGTAGATGGAGCCGTTATATACGGGGGAACATTTCTAGAAACAAAAGATTTAACATCAGAGAAGACAAGTTTCTTCAGACTGCAGAAAAAAGCCCCCAGAATAAGAGATATATACAAGGAATTTTTTAAAAACAATTTTAAAAAACCAAGCTTGTAGTACAGTTTTTCATTCAATTACTAAATTGAGCAAAAAAGATAGAAGATGTCCTCAATTATCTTCACTAAGGACATTGTTGCTAATGTACAATACAACAAGATAAAATTTAGAAAGCAAGGAAACAACTGATAATGTCACGAATCTGCAAGACTGTTTTATATTTTGTCATTCTAATCCAAGCAATATCTAACTGAATGGATATAGGCCAAAAAGGTTTAAGAATGCAACCAGTAATTCAAATTTTATAATATCATCATATTCCACTAGTAGACCCAAAATTGATAAATACTCAAGCTACAGACTATAGTTTCAGTTATAAAATAATCGACTGCTAAACCATTAGTAATTTCAAAACGAAGGATTATCCCAGAATATGAAACAAAATCGACATCAAAATTACAGACTGAATAAAAATTCAATTATAGAACCAAACCTCTAAAATTAGTCAAGACCTATACAAAAAATCCAAAAAATTGAGAACAAAATTCCACCTGAAGAAGAGACCAGGCCAAATTGAGAAGAGCCGAGAGCCACAGGAGCGCGTAGTACGCAATCATGACGTAAGACTTCCGGTGGCTGAGCTTCTTCACATTGCGCCTCGCCTGGAACCCTAGGTACAACACCAACAGAACTGACGGTACAACCAGGGCCGTTTCGCGCCAGAAACCGTTGCATCCCGCGCTTTTCGAGTTGTACCATTCAGGAATCCTTCCAATTTCGCTCCCGACGGGGGGATCCGACACGTTTTGCGAAGAAGCGATCGAGAGGGTTAGATTAGGGTTTGACATTCGCCGAAATCAACTCAGTTTAGATACGCGATCGTCATCAAATCAGATTCCACGAGGACCGAATTCAATATTCATCAATTATCGAATGAATTTCGCAGTTGTGAATTTTGATTATCGGCGATTAGAATGATGAGGGGGGGTGTGTGTGTGTGTGTGTGTGTGTGGAGGGAGGGAGACCGAGCGAAGAAGGAGGTGTTTTCCGTAGGTTTATACTTTTTTAACATTTCGCTCCATACAAATTTGATAATTCATATTTTTACCCCCATAAATTGTTTGTTATATCATTGTCCTATAGCTTTGAATTTCAACATTTAATTCGCAAAAACTTGTATGCAATATTGCATACAAGTGATATGTGAAATTAATCTAAATTAGGGTTTTTTTATTCTCGAAGGTCAGACTCATTCCATTCGGATCCGCGTTCGCTGCTTCTTCTTCCTCGCGATCTAAGTTCTCCTTCTTTCGCGATCTACTAAATTTTTTTCCGACAAGGTGCTCAGGCTACCAACGCTCTCTTTGACCGTCTCCGATATGAAGAAATAAATATGTGTTTCTAATTAGTTTGTAAGATTTTGAATAAATTAGTATTGCTTCTGATATTGTTGTTATTGTTATTGTTGTATGAAATTTGATTGAATAAATCTTCTCTTCTCACAATGTTCTTTGATCTGTAATTTGGGACTAATGAATTTTTTTCGCGCTTGTACTGATTTTTGTTCATGTAGTAACACTCTTTTGTTCATAGGGTAACACTTTTTTGTTCATGTAGTAACACATAAAGTTGTTCTTTAAATATGTAATTTTGTCTTTGGGGATTTAACTTCGTGACTTTACTTTGGTTTTTTTTCATGTGGTAACGCATTATTTTTCATAGGGTAACACTTTTTGTTCATGTAGTAACACTTATTTTTTTTAGTAATATGTAACATTGTATACATGTCGCAATACTATGTGAATACTCATGTGTTACCATATGAACAACAATGTGTTGTTACCTTATGAACATTTATGTGTTACGTTATGTTTTTAATACGTGTTATGTAAGATATGAAGTTTATGAAGTTTTATCAATATAACAATATAGTAACACTTACACATAGATGTAGTAACACATAAAAACTAGAAAAATAAATATTTTTAAAAATTATGTGTTTAATAAGGATCGAACCTACAACCAAACACATAATAGCAAACCTAAACCACTGGAGCTAACAACACATATTCAATATATATATCCTTTTTATAAATACATATGTGCTTGCCCAATAGCCCACAACTCATGCTCCTCTGCCCAACCCGCCCGCGCCTGACCCGCCCTGACCCACAAATTTTAAGTCAATTTGTCATAATTGTGATGTATTGCACATAACACTAGTGTATAATATTTCACACAAGACCTTCTCCATTTAATTACACCCATTCAATGGCGTTTTATCAATTTGTCAATTTTAAAGGCAAAAAAAAAATAGAATTTAGGCAAAGTATATAGGCACAAATTTTGCACAAGAATCTGTGAAACTGGTTAAAGAGTGTGACATATATTATTAAAAAGTATTAATTGTGATAATTAAAGGGTGTGACTTTTTACTATAGATAATATTATTCATAACACTAAAAGGTGTGACTTATATTTCAGTAGGGAATATTAGTAATGATAACTGAAGGGTGTAATTTATATTACAAAATGATATTAATTATGATAATCGAAGGACGTGAACTTTAATCTTTTGCATAATATATATTGAATCTTTACATGGGTGCGAAAATGGGCCTCAGGAAAATTAATAGGTAACCTAGTGGAATATTTTTCGTGAATTTGCATATGATTATTTTGCCTATAAATTTATTTGGTGTTTTTTTTATAGTAATCTAAAAGCTCAGCATTTATCTTGAAAAAGGTTGAAATTTAGAAAGAAATATAAATTATGTTTTTGCAATTTTTGCCTAATTTTAATATTTTTGTTGATTTGAGCTATATAATTTTTATGTGAGAAAATATCAAATTAGAAGAGGACTGTATTTTCTCTCTCAAAATCAGGCTATAAAAACACGTGGAACCCCACTAACATAATTCCCACCGAACTAATTTGTCCATTATAATAATTTTTGGTGTCACGCTGTTGAATGGAATAAATATATCTTTTCTGTCCTTACCTTTATTTTTTCAGTCACAATCAACTCAAAATTATTAGGAGTATTGATCAAGTAAATATGATTATACACTTTATACTTATAAAAAAAAAAATTGTAGCCAATGAAAAACAATATACAAAAAATATAGTATTGAAGAAAATTAAAGCTCACAGTTAATATAGTGACTGCAAACAGGTTTTGCAAAGGACAAAAGGTAAATAATTGTTCGAGGACTTAAATATTTTCTTGTTACTTAAATATTCTACATTTAATACCTTCATTTTGATCATTTATTCATTCCTTATTTTTTTAAACAAAATTCATTCCTTTCTTAACATTATTAGTTTCCAGTTACACAGTGAAGCTATAAAAAGTGTAGTTTTTTTAGGTTTTTTTTGCATTTTTAGTCCCATGAATCACACCATATTTTTAATTTGGTTCCACTTCTGACAGAACTAGTCCCACAAAAATTTTAATTTTCAAATGTTGTCCCAAAATTAACTAAGTTGGCAAATTTGGTCCCAAAAATAGACGGCGCTTGACGGGAGCTCGTTAATCGAGAAACGGACACTGTCAACCCCATAATTAGTATGTCTTAAATATTAATATGTATTAACTAACTAATTAATCTCTAAAACTTAAACTAAACAAAAAAATCGATTAAAACAAATAAACCCACACACACAAACACACACTAGACGTTTCTGAGAGAGAAAAAAAGAGAAAAAATCGCAGAATACGCATAAACCCTAAAAATCGCCAGAAAATAAACTCTCTCTAATTCATTCTGTGGCCATAAACAGTTTGTTTTTCCACTCCGCAAGCACAAATAATCTTGTTTGCATTACCAGTTTTGGAGTCCCGCATCTCCTCCCGAAGTTACGTCGTCCCCATCACTGCCGACGCCCCGCGCACGACGGTCGTCGTCTGACGAAAGGACCTTCCTGTATCTTCGTCGGACCTGTAGAAACGGCTAGTCAAGAAACCCTAGAAGCTCTCTATCGCCAAGTGAGTGGAATTATAATCTACCATTCTTAACTCAACTGTCCTTCTAGCTGAATTTAAATTATCTGTTAATTAATTAATCGTAATATCTTTATTTTTGTCTATGAAGGCTAGGGAGGCTTACTATAGTGGGGAACATTTAATTGTTGATGACATGTTTGATAGAGTTGAGGTGAATTTTGCTTAAGCTTTAGATTTCATTTGAATTGTTTCCCTAGTTTATCTGGTTTGTGTTGATACAGAAAACTGAAAACTTTGTTGTGACAGTTAAAACTGCGATGCTATGGTTTGAAATACGTTGTAAAGTATCCTCGTTGCAGTCTCAAGCGGCATTCCACATATGCTGATGTTGAGGTAATTTTCTAATAATTTTTTTTTTAATGTTAACTATGTACATCAATACATGATCTTAGCCTTCATTAGAGAACCCTATTTGAAAATCTGAAGTTCATATAGTACCTGAAATAACATTAAGTAGTGCTGCAAAATGCCCTCATAAGTGATCCTGGGGTTGAACCTCATTAGCACTTGAAGCTAAATACCAGAAGCTATATCAGCCTCTTTATACCAAGGTGTGAATGTTTATCCTGTTTTTTTGGTTATTTACCGCTTTTCTGTTTCAGTACTGATTAGTGCTCAATGTATGCAGAGATATGAAATTGTAAATGGTGTCGGTGAAAATGAAAGTACTGCAACTGAGCAGTCGGACAAAGATGATGAGGGTATTTATTGATACTTGTTTATATTTTTCTGAGCTTGATGAAGGTGTTCTCAAGTTCCTCAAAGATATTAAATGGTCCAGAGTTGACAGTCCAAAAGGATTCAAGCTTGAATTTTATTTTGATACTAATCCTTTCTTTAAGAACTCTGTTTTGACAAAAACATATCACATGATTGATGAAGATGAACCTATTTTGGAGAAAGCAATTGGGTAACTTCATCTTCTACATATCTTTTAATGTTTTTTTTCGAAGGATCACTGCTAAACTTTAATTTTAACTGATTTTGGTGCTATTATCTTAGGACGGAGATTGAGTGGCATCCAGGAAAATGTTTGACTCAAAAAGTTCTGAAAAAGAAGCCGAAGAAAGGATCCAAAAATTCCAAGTCAATTACTAAGACTGAGCAATGTGAAAGCTTCTTCAACTTCTTTAGTCCACCACAAGTTCCTGATGAGGAAGATGATGTTTATGAAGATGTTGTAAGTAATATAAAATATTTTGTTTTTGATAAAATTGATATCATAGACTCTTATGTCCTAACATCCTGTGGTTTTTTTTAACAGGTTGAAGAGCTCTAATATTTGATGGAACAAGATTATGACATTGGGTGAGTCAATTCTCATGCACCCTTTTTGGATGAGTGTTTGGAAGAAAAAGGCGTACTCATTGATAATTGCAAGTATTTGGTTTCCTAGGAGGTTTAAAGTTGGAGTTTTTGGAATTTTATCTTTGTCAGCATCATGATTAAGTACTAAGTGGCTTAGTGCATATATGATTCTCAAGTTGATGTGAAACATGGGTGATGAGAATGAGAATAATTTTAAGTTCTATTTTATCTTCTATTTTAAGTTGATGTGAAACATGGGTGTTTAGGTGTTTTTTGATTTGGATTTTGTGTTGAATGTGTTGTGTTTTTTTTTTTTTTTTTTTGTTGAATGTGTTGTGTTGAATGTGTGTGAATATATATATATTAGTGTTGAAATTAGGGTTTGAGCAAAAATTGTGGGAAAACCATCATTTTTCCAACAATTTTTGCAAAATTTCAATCATATGGGACTAAAAGTGCAAGTGATTTGGCGCCAAAAATCTGATTGGTTGAGAAATTGGTGCCCAAAAAATTGGAAGGCCGAATTTTGGGGTTTTTTGAACCTATGTGACCATATGTGAAAGTGGGACCAGGTAGGTTAAGTGGTTATTTTTGTATTAATTATGTTGTATAACTTATGGGACCAAAAATACAAATAGTTAAAAGGTGGTTAAGTCTTAAATGCGAATTAATTATGTTCCATAACGTTTGGGACCAAATCTGCAAGTGGATTTAACGATTTTTGTCACGGTGGGATCACATTTGAAAATTAAAATTCTTGTGGGACTAGTTTCGCCAGAGGTGGGACTAAATTGAAAACATGGTGTGATTCATGGGACCAAAAGTGCAAAAAACTCGTAGTTTTTTATTCAAACTTTCAAAGTACACAACACTTATCAAATTGAAGCTATAAATTTGCTATGTCCATCAAACTTGGGCCTTGTAAACATGATGGGCTAATCTGGGCCTCAGTTGAAGCACTAATGGGTTGGCCCGTTGCAATGTAAGCCCATAAGCTTCCTCCATATTTAAATTATGGACCGATTCTCCATTACTACCCAATTCAAAATCAAAAGCATGAATCAAAGTAGCAACCAACATTTGGACCATCCGGATCCCCAAGTTCATTCCAGCACAAATTCTACGACCCGCCCCGAATGGTATCACTTCGAAATCATTTCCTCTAACATCGACATTGGGCTTTTCCCCGCCCGCCAAGAAGCGTTCGGGCCGAAAAACCAGTGGGTCGGCCCATACGTTTGGATCACGAGAAATGGCCCAAACGTTAACGAGAAGTGTTGAGCCTTTTGGTATGAAATAACCGTCGATTTCACAATTTTCTTGTGCAATTCTTGGTAGAGAGAGAGGGGTGGAAGGATGAAGACGAAAATTCTCCTTGATTATTGCTTGAAGGAATGGCAAGTGAGGTATATCGAATTCTGTAACGAGACGATCTTTACCTACTACTGAGTCGAGTTCTTGTTGGGCTTGGGCCAAAATTTTTGGGTTAAGGATGAGTTCGGCTATGGCCCATTCCACGGTGCTAGAAGTCGTGTCTGTCCCGGCTGCAAACAAATTCTAAATTGAAAAAATATTGTTAGGTGGCGAATTGTTGTTGGAGCCACGTGCACACCAAAATTGGTTATTACACCATTACTTAGTAAAAGATGATCAAATTTATTCAAAAAGGTTAAAAATACTTATGAAGTGATACTTGTAAAACTGCATTAGTAAAATAATCATGAGAACATTGCAAAGAGCACATTATTTGACACGAGTTTTGTGTTTTCGTGATTATTTCATTAATAAAAAAAACATTTCAACCGTAGGTTTACTCTCAAACTAACGAGCATGACAAATTCACTATTATTTTTAGTGAACATTGAAATTGGAATACTATAATTGCAAGGATAAAAAGTGATACTAATAATTATCTTTTAGCAAAACCATCTAAATACATACTATCTATAAGTTTTGTATACATTCATGTGCATCGGAGTGCATTTTAAAATTATGCAGCTTGTTATATTGAAAAATACAACTTATTTACATTGAATCGTGTAATTATTAATATAAAATAATAATTACACGGTTATGCATCTTTCAATATAATAAATTGCATAATTTTAAAGTGCATTATAAATGTACAGTACATCTGAAAGCACATGAGACACAAAGTAACCATTGTCATTTGTGTAGAATGCAATCTATGTATTAAAAAAAATTCAATTCCTAGCACTAAATGCGTCGGCGTGTGGAACAAATAGGTCAGGTGACTACGATAAATATATCAGGAGTAACTAATGTACTATATGTTTAGTGGAAACTGGAAAGAAACTCATCTTGGAATATTAATTTTTCGACAAATAAATTCTATTATTAATATTGAATACATGACATGAAAAAAAGTTATTAAGTTAATTAATTGTGAAACAGTTATTCAACTGCACTGATAGAGTGATAGGTAATGGACTAGTGACGGCAACAATTAAATTGATTTATTTATTTTTGGAAGGAAAATATCTCAACCACATGAACAATAATTAATTAATTAGTCGTTGGTTTTAATAGACACTAACGTGTCAAAACCACAGCCATATTTTCAGAGACGCAAATCAAACCCTCATAAATGGCGTGGGTAGACGGATCTAATTGGATTTTTATTTTATTTTTTATTTTTTTCAAAGACCAACACTCAATAATAAAAAATCTCCTAGGCAGCGACTAAACCGTTTAGACACTATTCTTTAATAATATAACTGAATTCTCTTACTCCATCACTGAGAAGAGGCCTATCGAGTGGACAATTTAATACGGGTGAAGTTGCTTTCAGTTGGATTCGAACCCAGGACCTGGACGTAAATTTAAAGGTGATACCATGAAAAATTATGTCTCATCTAAAAGTTTAAATTTATAGAGAGACGTGTAATTAATTCGTGTATTTAATTTCTCAAACATTCACCTAAACTATGTTTTGTCTAGATTTTAGACAACAACTTAATAATTCTAGGACCTACATAGTAATAGTACTATCTTATCTTACCAATTAAAAATAGATATACGAAAAAACCAATTAAAAAAGAAAACAAAAAAATGTCTCACCAAAAGCAACGCTTTAATCTCCGTGTCGGTGAGCCTCCCTCCCTCACCGTCACCGTCCTTCAACGAAATCAACGTACTCAACAAGTCCACGTGTCCGTCCGACCCATCTGAGCCCTTCATCTTGTGCTCCTCTAGGATAGACGTAAAGAAGGCGTCGAAACGCACGTGCAGTTTCTTCATTTTACCAACCACTCCTTGCAAGTCGAATCTTTTTAGTGGTGCGATAAAATCACCGACGTTGAACACTCCGGCAAGCACCATGAGCTCCACCACCATGGCCTTGAACTCCTCCGCCGCGATGTCCCCGCCGGCGCCGCCGTGGCCCACCACCCGCCGCCCCATCATGACACGCGATATTGCGTTCGTGGCACATGCGTTGAGATGTTGGGATATTGTCACGGGTGCTTCGCCTACGCTTGCTATTGTCTGAACTAGGTTCCTCACTTCTTCCTATCAGAGTAAATAAAATAAATTAGTAACTCAAAAATAAATAATACTACACACACATAAAACATGTCAAAAATTGGACAAAATTTTTGTGATACCGAGTTCACCATGAATTTTGTTTTTTTTAGTATCACTATTATAAGTAAGAACTATCACTATTATGCATACAAGTTATTACTGTTATGCACAAAAATTATGACAGACTTAAAAAATATATTATAATTTTAAAGAATGAATTTTTTTGTGCATAATAGTGACAATTTTTATACACAACAGTAATACTCCCTCCGTCCCGTATCAGTTTTCACACTTTCCTTTTTGGTTTGTCTCATATCAATTTTTCACCCAAAAATGGACACCTTTTACACAACTTTCACCCATAAAAAAATACACTTATTTACCCATATGTCATTACTTTTTACATAAAGTGCATTTCTTTGGTTTGCGTGCCATATCGAAAGAGCAGAGTTTATGTATACACCTACGTAGAAGTTAATTTTTTTTTGCCTGGATATTTTACCAAAATATAACATATGGTCCTTAAATGGTCACTCCCTAAATTACTGTCATTAAAGCATATGTACAACATCAAAATTTCAATGCATTTATACTTGATAAAATTACACACATACATAAAACTAATTAAGCACTCTTACTAAAAATTAATAAAACTTAGATTTATTGAACCAAATTGGATATGTAACCTGTCTAACGTGCCGAAAGTCATCCAAGGCCTTGGCGGAGAAGAGGTGGAGGGCACAAATTTTCCTAAGCAGCCGCCACCGCGGGCCGTAGGGAGCGAAAACCAAGTCCTGGTAGTTGTACGCCACGTGTTCGGCGCCAGAGTTTGGCGGGCGGCTCGTGAAATTGGCATCATGCACTTTCAAGAACTGCTCCGCTATGCTGGCGGAGGAGGCCACGATCACGTGCACGAACCCCATCTTGAGATGCATGATGGGGCCATACACACGTGACATGGCCGCCAGTGACTGGTTGGGCTTTGGCCCTATGTGAGGAAGATTGCCGATAATCGGCCAGGGCCTCGGCCCTGGAGGGAGCCGCCGCCCCTTGACGGCGGCTGGCCTCCTTATAGTTTGGAGGAGGGAATATAGAAGTAGCCCTAGAATGAAACTGCATATTATTGAAGCTAAAGTGACACTCATAGCTTGTTGTTATGTGTGTGTGCCATTTTCTTACATTTCTCTCTCTGTTTTATATGAGGAAAAAGTTGGGGTTAGAGATTTTGGGGGTTGTTGTGGTATGTGGCTATAAATTGAGGTTTTTAAATGTGGGGCATATGTGTACGTATCTTTAAAAAAAAAGTTCTCAAATGTAGTTTTAATTAAATTACTAATACTATTATTTAATTTGCCGTTACTTTTTGCTTACAAACATTATTTTTAAAAAAAATTGAAAAATTTTACTCCCATCATTTTTCACTTTAGAAACTAAATATGAGAATTTAGAAATGAATTTAGTTCATACTATCAAATTCATTAAGAGCTATATGGATCGCACATAATTTATATGACAAAGTTTAGGATACAAATTTGTATATATCTAAATCCTAAATGATCTTGATTTCACTTTTACCCAACCCATCATCAATTCCGCCAATTTTGGCCATTTTTTGATCACTTTTGACCCATGGCCTCTTTTTAAATTAATTGATTTATATATATACAAATTTGTACAATAAACCTACTCTATTTATATATAGTTCACAACCCTCCCTTAAATAATGCTTTTATAACGTTTTTGTGTTTTTAAAATCCTACTACTAATGTTCAAAATTATGTATGTTTAAGTACAAAAATTAGAATTAGAAATACATAAGACAATCAACATTAGTCGTAAATTACACGTAAATCCATAAGATAAGAGTCATAAGACGGAATAGAGACGCCCAACTTTCTGCATACACAAAGATTATAAGGAATTTTTTATATTATATTTGTTATCCAAAATTATACTACATCCGTCCCATAAATATATGCACACCTATTTTATTGTCGAGCTTTTGTGAAAAAATTATTTATTAGTATTTCAAATGATAAAGTAATTTTTAAAAAGGAGTATTATAGATCTACCTCCCATTGATAATTAATACGTCAACCAAAATGGTTAATGTAGATTGATTCGTCTAAATGTAATTAATGCAATGAATAGTTAATTTACAGTATATAATATATATATGTGTGTGTCAATGTAGTAGTTTCTTGTAAAAATCAATTTTTTATCATTTTATTTTAAAAATTAAAAGATGATTACTCCATTGTCACATCTCGGTATCTCTGTTTTATGCAATTTCATTTATAAAAATATTGGCCAAATTAAAATAATTTTTTGACAAAAGATATTACATATAGTAAAAAATATTTTAGTTAACATATGACTTTAAAAAAAACATAGTATCTTTTATTAAAATAAATTGTCATCTTAACTTTTGAATATTTGAATTATTTAAAAAATAAAAACAGTATTTTGTATAGATATTTGGTGCAATACACAGATGTATAGTAACTCATTGATAGATATTTGATGTTAGTTGACTTATTTTTTATAAAGTTTTTTAAATAGTAATAGCTTTTTCTATACAAAGATGATGTAAATCATCAAATTTATAATAAATTGAAATTTGAATAATTAGAGATGAAGTCAAACATATTAAATTTAAAAAAAATATATTTTAAATTATTTTATTATTATCGATCATACCATTAAAATATTTATAATTATTGAAAAAGAATCTTACCAATATATTATGTCATAACATGCAAATATTTTACACCAATTAGTTCTTGTTTCTTAAACTATTTAATGACATAATAATATATTTATATTATTTTATGAATTTATGATATATCTTAATTATAATAGTAATTATAAGAATTAATATGCTATAAAATATTTTAAAATACAATTAATATATTGATATTTTTTTAGGTGAGTTGTATTGTACGGAGATAATTACTTAGCAATAAAAACATAATAAATATTGAATCAACATGGTATGCAATTACAAATATTTTAAAACATATATTATAATTTAGAATTTAGAATAATAAATGAATAGAAATATATATCTCATTTACCATGTATAAAATATAAATCATGTGTATACTTTTTTTAATAAAAAAATATAATTTTGAGGTGTTTAATCTAATACATTAATATAAAATTTACTTTGAAAGAAGAAATATTGCACTTTATAATATTAAAAAATAATAAATATGAATATAATAAAATTAAATTAATAAAAACTATAAATATTTGAAGAATTTAAAAATACATAATCTTTTTAAAATCTCATGTGTTATGCAAAATTAAGATTATTAGTAAATGTGACTCTTAAACAATATAGGGTTATATTATCGGAGTATGAGATTTATTTAAATTATATATAATCTAAAAATTATATAGGATTATATTTAAATGAAATTATATTTTATTTTTTAAATATAAGTATTTTTCACTTAGAATAATATGATGAGTTTTTTTAAGTGGGTGTTGCTTATAGAATGAACGAGATGGTGTTTGAGGTTCATGTATGTTTTCCTTATTGCATGCGTAGTGACAACTGTAACATTTTATAGCACAATATGGAACACATTGTCATGTTGATTTAAAATGATCTATATCAATCCTTTAATTTGTGCAAGTAGATAGTTTTCTCCATCAGAAAATTCTTTATTTTTCTGATATTTTTATTTGTTATTATGCTTTTACAGTTGGGCTTTTACTAACATTTGCTTAATCTTGGAGTTCGGGCGTTCAAAGCCCAGAACGAGGGCGTGAATGAAGTCGGCACATTTCTAGATCACCGATCTCGGGGGTGTCGGGTCTCGTTTTCAACTCGACCTGACGAGCCTTTGTGTTCATACGAATGTCGACTTTCATCTGATTGTAGACTAGATTGTATATGTCTTTCCAGCCGTTTTGGAGGGGATTTACGCGGTGTGGTGGGACCGGGACTTTGCGGAACTGGACAACCCCTGCTTCCGATAGCTCTTGAGCCTTTAGAGGATTGAAATCGGGCTTTGGTGGCCAACACGACGAGAGTTTCGGTCTCCATGGCTGCCCTGCAATGAGGTTAGACTCAATTAGCTCTGTTTTGAAACTAATACTTTATAGTAAATCAACTAATACCTTTCAATAAAACAACTAATACTTTATAGTAAAATAACTAATACCTTTTAATAAAGCAACTAATACTTTATAGTAAAACAACTAATACCTTTTAATAAAACAACTAAAACTTTATAGTGAAACAACTAATACCTCTTTAAATAAAATAACTAATACTTTATAATAAAACAACTAATACCTTTTAATAAAATAAGTAACACTATCAAAGTAATACCTTCTAATGAAATGACTAATACTATTAAAGAATATACCCAAAAAATGCATACATACAATCATTATAAACAACATTAGAAGGTATTACTTTGATAACAACATACTAACAACATTATAAACACTTACCTAAATTGTAGTCAATTCCAAACTTACCTAATTCAATTGGCTGTACAGAATCATACATACAATCACAATATAACAACATACTAACACCATTATAAACACTTGCAATACATTCAAATCAACATTGACACACTAACAACAACTAATTAAAACAACTAAATTTATAATAAAACAACTAATACCTTTTAATAAAATAAGTAACACTATCAAAGTAATACCTTCTAATGAAATGACTAATACTATTAAAGAATATACCCAAAAAATGCATACATACAATCATTATAAACAACATTAGAAGGTATTACTTTGATAACAACATACTAACAACATTATAAACAAAAAAAAATTACCTAAATTGTAGTCAATTCCAAACTTACCTAATTCAATTGGCTGTACAGAATCATACATACAATCACAATATAACAACATACTAACACCATTATAAACACTTGCAATACATTCAAATCAACATTGACACACTAACAACAACTAATTAAAACAACTAAATTTATAATAAAACAACTAATAAATAAAATAAGTAACACTATCAAAGTAATACCTTCTAATGAAATGACTAATACTATTAAAGAATATACCCAAAAATGCATACATACAATCATTATAAACAACATTAGAAGGTATTACTTTGATAACAAATATACTAACAACATTATAAACACTTACCTAAATTGTAGTCAATTCCAAACTTACCTAATTCAATTGGCTGTACAGAATCATACATACAATCACAATATAACAACATACTAACACCATTATAAACACTTGCAATACATTCAAATCAACATTGACACACTAACAACAACTAATTAAAACAACTAAATTTATAATAAAACAACTAATACCTTTTAATAAAATAAGTAACACTATCAAAGTAATACCTTCTAATGAAATGACTAATACTATTAAAGAATATACCCAAAAAATGCATACATACAATCATTATAAACAACATTAGAAGGTATTACTTTGATAACAACATACTAACAACATTATAAACACTTACCTAAATTGTAGTCAATTCCAAACTTACCTAATTCAATTGGCTGTACAGAATCATACATACAATCACAATATAACAACATACTAACACCATTATAAACACTTGCAATACATTCAAATCAACATTGACACACCACGTGTATAATTATTCTTTAATTTCGTCAACCCGTATAATTTATTTAGTATGAAAGATCATATATATTAGACGTCAATTTTTGGATATTATATCACATGGAATTCTTGGCAGAAAAGTTATACACGACATTAAATTAATTGAACGTCCCACGACTGATCCTAAGAAAATTAAATTAAAAAACAGCAAAGTAATAAAATTTTACGCTTAAAAGAAGAAACAGATTATCAATAAATATGCGAACCTTGAATAATGTTGATCACTCTTCCTGTACGAAAATATGATGCAAAAATAAATATAATCCAAATTGAAATCAAGGAAAAAAAAAATTAAAAGCTAAAAGATGAATGATGAATACTGGTGGGAGTAACAATTTAGGTTTTCTTTCACTACTGTATACATTGGGCTTGGGCTATATTTTGTTAAATTAGGTAAGTTTGGAATTGAAAGTTGTGGACCAAATAAAGCCCGGAAAATTGGGCCAAAATTGGGCCGTCAGCCCATTCGGCCACTCAGACCGGGTCAATAAATAAGTTAATCCTTTTATTTGGAGAAACTTAATTTGGTAGGTCATATAACCATAGAAACATGTTCGAATAATTGGCCAAGTTATATATATTTTTTTAAATTCTTTGTGTTGAATGGGTAGCTTTACTTTTTTTGACCACCTTTCTCTCATAAATTGACTCTGTAATCCAAAAATATAGTTCAAATCTAAACCCTAACCCCTAAATAAATTAAAATCCTAAATCATATATGAACCATTCGGTAATTAGTTAAATACATGAACATTCAACATTAGTCGTAAATTACACGTAAATCCATGAACCATGAACCATTCGGGCCGGGTTTCGGGTCAGGTCGGGTATTGAAAAATTAAAAAAAAAAACATCTAAAACTAAAATTAAAGTTAAAAAAAAACCGAAACTGAAAAAAGAAAAAAAAAGTTTAAAACTAAAAAAAATTAGAAAAAAAACTTTTAAAATTAATTTGCACCAATTATATTGATGCACAGAACAATATGCCTTACTTTTTACATGTTTAATTTATTTATTAATCTGTTGGAATAATTGGCCAAGTTAAAATAAATTTATTAATTTGTCACAGGTCGAACACAACTAATTACTTCCTGCTGTTGTTTCTGATTACGAAATGAAAAATTGCACCCAAAACATAGCAGTGTAACGCGACTCTGTTAAGTATATTGAAATTTGAAAGGTAAACAAATATATTACACATTTTTTAATTTTTCACTAAATATTTATAATCTCCATAATGCAAAACCTATAAAAGATGATGTGTTAAATGATAAAATGACATGACAGCTGATGTAGCAAAAGCCACATTTCTCTATTTCAAGTTTCTCTAATCTCATTCATTTGTAATGTTGTTTTAATCTCAGCCATTAATTTTTTTTTACTATTTTCTATAAATTGTCACATCTCTTATTCAGTTTTCATTCATTCTCGAAAACTTATTCATCCACAGTATGTAGAGATTATTATTTTTTTCTCATTCTCGCAAACCAATTCATTCTTATTCTTAAATTCTTATTCCATCTACTCATAATATTTGTGAATTTCTTATTAGATGGATTATCGTTCATATTTTCATTCTTATTTAATTTTTTTGCAGGTAATTATTTAAATTCATTATGTATTTTATTGTTTTTATTTACAGAAATTTGTTATCAAAATATTTCTTGATTTCTTATTCAATTCAAATGGATTATCATTCTTCTCTCTCTCTCCCTTTTTTTTTGTGGGTAGATATTGTTTTGATTCATTATTGTAGTTTAAAGTTGATCCTGTTTACATATTCCTTCCAATGGTTCTTGATTCTTATTTGGATTCATTATTATTTCATTTTATTATAATATTTTTATTTTTAGGTGATATAAATTATTCTACATGTGGAGAAAATTTGATGAGATATCAGAAGAAGATTACGTGAAAATGAATGCATGAAGGTCATGTGTTTTCTACTATGAAGACGAGAATAAGATTATATGTATATCGATATAATGCAAAGATCACTAGTAAGAAGTTCATAAATTTTCGTTTAAGATTTAGATTAATGTATTTTTTATTTTAATGTAAGTGATAATGATCCTTCAACCACTATATTTTAGTGTTAATTTGATAAAATTTCAAGTTTGAATTAATTTTTTTGTGTAGTATTTTTCAATCGAAATCCATACTCTGTTTAAATTATTTCAATATCTGATACTTTTGCATAGAGAATACTAATACTATATGAAATAATCGTTTAATTTTTATTTGTATATCAAAATTCTTACTTTAATTAAATATAATGTGTAATTAATAATAATTAATACATAATTATGATTACCAAAAATATAAAGTCAAAGTCCATTTAATTATAATAATTAATGATACCTGATTTATAATATATTTACCAAAAATATAAATTACTATAGTGTGAGGTAATTAAATAATCGTGCAATTAAATCCCTATATTAATTGATTATGTTTCAGAAATCATGTCATCCATGAAATTGATATAACCATAATTATGTTGTAATCAATGAGCATAAAATTTGATTGTTATAATAATTAATATATTTTGTTATAATAATTATATATATTTTGTTTATTCGAGAACAATTATTACTTAGATGGCAATTCATTCAACTTCATACTACACGGAATCTTCAAAATTCTCTGAAATAATTATCTAAATTTATATCCTATAGTTAGGTCTTACAATATATATATATTTTTTTTTTTAAAAATGAACAAAATTTTACTCCCATCATTTTTCACTTTAGAAACTAAATATGAGAATTTAGAAATGAATTTAGTTCATACTATCAAATTCATTAAGAGCTATATGGATCGCACATAATTTATATGACAAAGTCTAGGATACAAATTTTTATACATACAAATCCCAATTGAGACCCAATTTCACTTTACCCAACCCATCATTGACCCGCTTTGACCCATTTTTGACCACCTAACCCACTGACCATTTTTAAATTGATTGATTTGTATATATACAAATTTGTACAGTAGACCTACTCTATTTATATATAGTTCACAACCCTCCCTTAAATAATGCTTTTATAACTTTTTGTGAATTTAAAATCCTACTACTAATGTTCAAAATTATGTATGTTTAAGTACAAAAATTAGAATTATAAATACATAAGACATTCAACATTAGCCGTAAATTACACGTAAATCCATAAGATAAGAGTCATAAGACGCAATAGAGACGCCCAACTTTCTGCATACACAAAGATTATAAGGAATTTTTTATATTATATTTGTCATCCTAAATTATACTACCTCCGTCCCATAAATATAAAGCACACCTTTTTAAAAAATGAAATGAGTTGTTTTATTAGTATTTCAAATGATAAAATAATTTTAAAAAAGGGATATTATAGATCTACCTCTCATCTATTGCATGCATTTTTAAAAATTATTTTATCATTTCAAATACTAATAAAAAAACACGCTCGCAAAAACACGCGAAAACAGTAAACATGCATATATCTTTGGGACAGAGGGAGTAATTAAATTGTCTGCATTAAGACATTCTACTTAACACTCAACTTAATAAATTTAGAAATCACACTCCCTAAAATCACTCAACTTAACTAAGTAATGAAGATTGATTATTGTATTTTAATTAATGGTAATTAATTAAGATCTATAAAAATTTATGTGTTTAAAAAGATGGTATATTTTTAAGGAGAAAATTTGTTACTATTAATTTATGGTCAACTATTAAAAAAGTAGTATATTTTTTAGGAGAAAACTTGAAAATATGTAACAATGTTACATTATACAGAAACTATTAATCATATCAATTATTAATACGTACAAAATTTTAATTAAAGTATTTTATTTTTAATTCTATTTAAGACAATACTATGCTTCCTAAAATCACTCAATTGATAATTAATACGTCAACCAAAATGGTTAATGTAGATTGATTAGTCTAAATGTAATTAATGCAATGAATAGTTAAATTACAGTATATAATATATATATATATATATATATATATATATATATATATATATATGTGTGTGTGTGTGTCAATGTAATAGTTATAAAAATCAATTTTTCATCATTTTATTTTAAAAATTAAAAGATGATTACTTCATTGTCACATCTCGGTATCTCTGTTTTATGAAATTTCATTTATAAAAATATTGGCCAAATTAAAATAATTTTTTGACAAAAGATATTACATATAGTAAAAAATATTTTAGTTAACATATGACTTAAAAAAAAAAATGGTATCTTTTATTAGAATAAATTATCATCTTAACTTTTGAATATGTGACTTATTTAAAAAATAAAAACAGTATTTTGTATAGATATTTGGTGCAATACACATATGTATAGTAACTCATTGATAGATATTTGATGTTAGTTGACTTATTTTTTATAAAGTTTTTTAAATAGTAATAGCTTTTTCTATACAAAGATGATGTAAATCATCAAATTTATAATAAATTGAAATTTGAATAATTAGAGATAAAGTCAAACATATTAAATTTTAAAAAAATATATATTTTAAATTATTTTATTGTTGTCGATCATACCATTAAAATATTTATAATTATTGAAAAAGAATCTTACCAATATATTATGTCATAACATGCAAATATTTTACACCAATTAGTTATTGTTTCTTAAACTATTTAATGACATAATAATATATTTATATTATTTTATGAATTTATGATATATCTTAATTATAATATTAATTATAAGAATTAATATGCTATAAAATATTTTAAAATACAATTAATATATTGATATTTTTTTAGGTGAATTGTATTGTACGAAGATAATTACTTAGCAATAAAAACATAATAAATATTGAATCAACATGATATGCAATTACAAATACTTTAAAACATATATTATAATTTAGAATTTAGAATAATAAATGAATAGAAATATATATCTCATTTACCATGTATAAATATAAATCATGTGTATACTTTTTTTAATAAAAAAATATAATTTTGAGGTGTTTAATCTAATACATTAATATAAAATTTACTTTGAAAGAAGAAATATTGCACTTTATAATATTAAAAAATAATAAATATGAATATAATAAAATTAAATTAAATTAATAAAAACTATAAATATTTGAAGCATTTAAAAATACATAATCTTTTTAAAATCTCATGTGTTATGCAAAATTAAGATTATTAGTAAATGTGACTCTTAAACAATATAGAGTTATATTATCGGAGTATGAGATTTATTTAAATTATATATAATCTAAAAATTATATAGGATTATATTTAAATGAAATTATATTTTATTTTTTAAATATAAGTATTTTTCACTTAGAATAATATGATGAGTTTTTTTAAGTGGGTGTCGCTTATAGAATGAACGAGATGGTGTTTGAGGTTCATGTATGTGTTTCCTTATTGCATACATAGTGGCAACTGTAACATTTTATAGCACAATATGGAACACATTGTCATGTTGATTTAAAATGATCTATATCAATCCTTTAATTTGTGCAAGTAGATAGTTTTCTCCATCAGAAAATTCTTTATTTTTCTGATATTTTTATTTGTTATTATGCTTTTTACAGTTGGGTTTTTACTAACATTTGCTTAATCTTCTCCGAGGAAGAAAAAGAAAAGAGTTGAAAACCTAAAAAAGTATTTTTCTTTGAGAATAATTATGATGATCTATATCATGTGCACGCTGCCTTACTTATGCAAAAAATAGCAGCTAACTTAGATCCTTTAATACATATATCGTGCTCCAATCCCTCCCTTCGTTGTCTTAGAAAAATATAAGGAGAGATATATTTTGGTAGAATTCATTAAAATAAGTTACCTCTTTCTCGCCTAATGTTTTACCCTACTCATATATGAGAACATCCTTCTTTATCTTTTACTAACTCATTATTTTTATTTATTATGATGTCTTATTACTTTGTGCAATGATAATCAGAACATGAAGTTTAATGCAAGTACATAGCCCTTTAAGTGGTGAATTAATGTGTACGTATATGTGTGACATTTGTTTTGTCTTTGTGCAGGTGATATGGTAGTTTCTAATGAACTCGGTCAAAAGCTCTAATTTTTTTTTTTTTGGGGCGTCTTTCGATGACCTTTTTCAAGATATTATTGGCTTCTTGGAGAAGAAGAGAAAAATTATTGAGATCAAATCTTAAATTTGTTGTTTACATTTATGTAGACATTTATAAGTGCCATTAAAGTGTACATTTATAAGAAAAATATATAAGTGCCATTATGTAGACATTTATGTAGACATTTAGTTGCGGAATATTTGTTGTAGACATTTATGTAGACATTTAGTTGCGGAATTAACACACTACAAGAAAAATAGGCTATGTAGACATTTATAAGTGCCATTAAAGTGTACCTATTAATACACTTAGTCTATCATGACATTTTCAAGAAATGTCGTCTAATCTAATGTAGCAATAGACCAGTGCCTAATATGACATTTGTGAGTAGGCATGCTCAAACCGAACCGGAACCGCCGGTTCCGCGGTTCCGGTTCTGGAATCGAACCGAAACCGTAAAACCCACGGTTCAGTTCCGGTTCTAGCAAAACCAGAACCGAGAACCGCCTGTTCGAAACCGCCGGTTTGAACCGGAACCACCTCCAATTTTGAAAATTCTAGCCGTTGAGATCCAACGGCCCAAATTAAAGAGCCGTTGAGATCCAACGACTGAGATTAAAGAGCCGTTACAGGAACTGCTGGTTCAAACCGTGGAATCATCGGTTCCGGTTCGAACTGGCGGTTTTCGACCTTTTTTTTTTTTTTTTTTCAAGATTTCATCTATAAATACCACCTCATTCCACTCCAAAATTCACCCCAAAGTGATTCAACTCATTACTTTCTTCTCATCTCTCTCAAGTCTCAACTCTCACTCAATTCTCAAAGTTTATTATTTACATATTATTTACATTACTTACATATTACATACACTACACTACACTATAATTTATATATTAGTATATTACACTAAACTATATATCATACTACACTACATATTATACTACACTATATATTATATACACTATATATTACACTATACTACTATACTACATATTAGTATATTACACTACACTATATATTATTTACATATACACTTACATACATATTATGGCAAGCCATCAAAGCAAGGGTAAGGGTAAAGGCAAAGCTTCTTCCACCTCTTCCGCTAAATTTTCCACAACCACCGCCACCGACAATCGATCGAAAGTGGAGTTTAGATGATATTGAGGCCACACTTGGTCCCTCATGTTATGAGAATCCTCTTGAAGATGATGCTATACCACGAGGTCCACGACGTCCTACTCAAGAAAGTCAAAACCACCCAACCGACTCCAATGCCGAGCCAAATCCAACCCCAACTCCAAGTCGAGCTCAACTTAAGTATGATATTTTTGCAAGTCACTTTAATAAAGTGATCAACGATGATGATACTATTAAAGTTCATTGCAACTATTGTGAGAAAATATATTCTTTTGTCAAATGAGGGGGATATGGGACATTCGAGAAGCATTTGAAAAAAAATTCACCCTTAGAGTTGGAATTAGTTCAAACCAAGCACAACTTCGGGATTTACGCCAACCAAAGGGCGGTGGTGGAGTTCAAGGCGAGGTAAGTAACCCCACTTCTCTATTTACATTTGATCAAATGAAATATAGAAAATGTTGGGATTATACTGGAAAGTATGCTTTTACTTTGTATAATCAGACTAACTGAATTTCAGACTTATTTACTGAAATAAATTGTTTATCACTTTGTTTTTAAATATGATTGAATGTTACATATATTTACATTCATTAAATAAGTACGTGTTACATTGTAGTTAATTTAGTGATACCAAGATCACGGAAGATTAAATTAACAGTTCCTTGTAACTAAAAAGTACACCATTCACGACCTAGATGGAAATGAACAATCCATCGTGAAAAAGGTTGTAGTGTAAGGCTCGAGATTGGTTTGTCTTGACCAAGAGATTACACTAGTGCATGACCGATGCATTGAAGAGGACCTACGAGGAGGATAAATTCTTGAGAATCAACTAGGAAGAATTAGACCTCGGTGGTTAGTTGTTTCAATCTTCGTCCCTTAAATAAGATTATTTGTGGTTAGTAACTATTGCTTTGACTTATTATGGGAAGAGAATCGAGAGATTCAATACCCTATATCTTGGGCAATATTATTGGTCACACGCGATTGCTAAGATTTAATCTGAGAATCGTTAAAATAAAATAAATTGTTCGACGGTTTGCTCCTTGGGAGGTTCATAAGGTTTATCATACCAAATCTTGCAGTGGAACTAGTTTCCGGTATGGATAATAATATTGAACCGTTCCTTTACCAAAGATAAAAGATATTAATTAATGGAAAACTATTTCAGTGGCTTGAATTAATTAATGGGCTAGATAATCTTAAACACGGGAAATAATAACCGGGAGCCATATTAACTGTAATATGGGTTAAGATGGATAGTGCAATATTAATTATGTAGTGGGATTAATTAATATTTATGGGCTTGAAAAATATTGTGGCTCAATATTGATAATTCAAGATCCATTGGAAGATCCAATCTTAATTCTCCTAAAGGCCCCCAAAGTAGCCCAAGATAAAGTCCAATAACTGAAAAAAGTGTTTAAAAATAAAATAAATTTATTGCCTATTTTTTCTTGTAATTTTCAAAATTTATGGATAAAAGGGGAGAAAGATTTTCTTTGAATTTTGTTATGGAATGAAGATATGTATTCTTGGAATACAAGATTATCTCATTAAATTCAAGAAATCTCCCACTTGGTTATTCATATAGTGTGTTTCGAAATTTTTGAAGAATAAAGGGCAAGAAAGATTTTCTTGATTTTCTTGAAAAGATATTATGGAAGATATGTATTTCTTGAAGTACAAGAATATCTCATAAATTCAAGAAGATCCAAATCTTGGAATCTTGACCCAATATTTTCGAAAAATCCATAACTTGATGGGGTGGGATTTTTGTGGAATATTTTAATTATGGGGAAAAGAATATAGGAGATATATTCAAGATTTTTGGAGATCAAGAAAAGATTTTCCCACATTGTTTTTCTACCCCAAAAATCACCCATCACCCATCTATAAATAGGGGATGATTCTTTCATTTCCAAGTGCAATTCCATGTGCTGGAAAAATTAGCAAATCCACAAAAGTGGTGCAACAAAGTTTATTTTTTCCTTTTTAATTAATTGTTCACAATCCTTCCACCGATTGTCGAAACAAGGATTGGAATACTTGGGAAGGACTTTTGGTGTATTTTCACATACAAGACCATTGCCATTCCAAGAGGTGCGTTCACGTAATTAAACTCGTAGTAATTCAAATTTTTACGTGAATTGTTTATATGCATGATTTGTTGTTGAAATTATTATTTGAATTAATATGGGTTAATTCATGCTAGTAATAATTGTTAGAATTAAATTTGTATTTAAATATTCATCCCGAATAGATCCGGGTAAATTATTCCCCAACAGAAAATTGTTAGCTAAATTTGTGTGCACACAACACCTTCCTTTTCAATTTGCCGATAATCCCTTTTGGAATGATTTTGTTAACCTTGGTCTTCAACCCGGCAAAAAAAAAAGTTTCACGTCGTACTACTACTCGTGATGTTGCTAAAGTTGTTTATGAGTATGAATATGCTTTGATTAATCTATTTGCAGATTTAAATGTTAAAGTTTGTATATGTGCGGATATTTGGAGTGATAATTTTCAAAAGCATAGTTATATAGGAGTTACATGCACTTGGATTGATGATTAAGTGAATTTGTTGGGAAATTTATAGTTTTGATGAAAGTTCCAACAACACATGTAATAGGACCAATCGGACACATTAGGTGATCGATGTTTATATTACTGCGTAGGAACCCGTTGATAATTCTTTATAGAACAACCGATGTAATAGATAGGTCACATATTGAGGGAACTCAATATGTATAGGTCGATCCGAGACTCAAAGAACAAGTCTATCCGACAGCCAACGCTAGAAAAGAACGAAAACGATCGATCCGATCCAAACAATATCTCACCAAGTCATTCAAACTTCGGGGATCGATGATATCCGGATGATCGTACAGACCTCATCAAATATATAATTGAAGCTAAGTAACCAAGACTTATAATCATAACAATTTAAGTAACCATTTAAATCGATGTTTCACCTAATCATACGCTTTCAATAAATATATAATTAACATAAAGACCGAAAAAGTAAGTCCTATCCAATAAGAACAAGACACGATGATCGGAGCCCTTTGATTTTACCTCTCTCATAACGGCTACAAAGTACAAATTCACGCTCCCATAATCGGTTTAGTCACATCAAATCAAATATAGAAATTGCTCTCCAACGGCTCTTTTGATTTCAAGGTCTATATATATGGGATTACACTTTAGAGTGAAACACTTTTCTGAAAAAACGCTGAACAATCAAAAGCTCAAGCTAATTTCAGATTTCCGCACAAGAACACGATCAAGAAGAATATTTTTATTAAGTGTTCATCCCATAAGTTCTTAGCATAGAAATCTTTTCATCTAGCTGATTAGGCTACTTATACGCAAGAAAAGATTTCATAGTTGGAACCTCAACAATCTTACCCAAACCCCCAAGTTAGGTTAAGTTGTTTAAAAGATTTCGCACTAGGGTTTCTAGTTCTGATTTCTGGGATCGGTTGAGTGTGAACTCTTTAAACATCTAGTTGGTGTACTGTGTTGGACTTACACATAAAACAAAGTCCAGTTGGTTAAGTCGGTGCCCCTTTTGATAGGGAAGAGTGGACGTAGGACTGGTTTGTCCGAACCACTATAAATCTTGTGTGCCACTACTGCTTTGATTAACTGTTCACATAATCGCACACAACCTTTAAAGCGCATACATATTCCAAGTTGAGATCGCCTAAGACCAAGCTTTATCTCCATCATACTTGATACAAACCGATTAAAAGATTAATCTTGAATCGATTTATCAAAACGTTTTTCACACGGGTAAAAAACTTCCGCACACATTTAAACCGATAAACAAAAACAAAAGTTGGTTATCACCAAATCGATTCACTGATGATTTCACACCGACCAAGACGAAAAAGTAAAGATTCACCCCTCCCCTATTCTACCCTCACTAAACCCGCTCGGGACCCATGATATCGAGCATTGGTTCTACTTATAAGTATCATCGATTCTCGAGGAAGAATCTTTGTGGTCAATCGAACTATCTTGAAAAACCGCTTTTAAAACTCATTCATTTTCCAAAATCACTCAAAGATGGATAACACCTCGTATATATCATGATCACATGTGTTCTCAATCGATGAGTATGCAGATTGGGCCATATATATGTCCAACCATCTAGGCTCAATCAAGGGAGAATGATGGAAGTCATCGAAGAGGACCCATCATCATTTATTACGACAACCCCAAATCGGAGGAGATACGAAACTTTGCCCCGAAGTCTTGTATGTAAAACCCAAAAGATGGATGCGTAAGAGAGGAAATCGCATACTCTAGATACTATCGCAAGGCATATTATCATGAAAACAATGGATAAGGTCACCAAAGAAAAGATTAAGTCTCAAATCAAAAAGCAATGTATACTCGGGCAAATATAAAAATGAACAGATAAAAAAATTACAAACAAGCAACCGGGTGAAGTTCGAGAAATCAAGATGTCTTTAACGAAACCATCAACGAACTCGATGGAAGAATTACAATGTCTATAAACAAGCAGAACTTGGTATAGATGTCCGATAAAGATATCAACTACAAAATTCTAAGGTCTCTCACCAAGAAGTGGATATGAAGGTCACTTGTTTATCAAGGATTGCCAAACATCTTGGTGTAAAAAAGCCTTAAAGCTCAAGTTCGAATTGAGAGAGGACAAGCGGATGAAGATAGGTGCCCGAGCCTCAACTCAAAATGGACACTTTTAAGGCAACCAAGGAAACGGTGAACTAACTCAAAATAATACACAAATTTTACACAAACGTCCAACTTGGTAAGTATCAAGATTCTATACTATCAACATAAAAGAGGGGCAGATATGCAAACATTTCCAAAGAACCGCAAAATCACAAGATGAAAGGAAAAGAGATAAAACTTGAGATAACCAATCGATAAAAAGCTCGACTACTATCGAAAAGTGGAAATCACCGATAGGTCATACCAACGAGTGATTCACCGGAAGGAAAGGAACGGATCGAGCGGTTTCAACCGCGGAGAAGCCAGTCACTATAGCGCAGACGCCTGCACTGGACGCCAAGAGAAAGTGGAAGAAAAGAGGAATGAAGAGAGCAACGTTATAAAGACAGAAGAGCCATGGTTGCCGATACGCCAGAATCGACGATTCCTATCCGCCCCTCCGAGGACTCTTCGGATACTCCTCTCAGAAAGACTTCACCGATCGCCAGCGATCTTTGCTGACTTCTATGAAAAATGAAGATCCGATATTCTTTCGACGATGATTTCGCTACCATGGCCAGGGAGGACCAATCTCAGGTAACCTCCAAACCCGCCGTTCGCTTTACACCGCCATCATTAAGACACTTTGGGAGATCGACTCGCAAATCTACTCGAGTAATTGCTTGAGGATCTCTCAAATGCAAGAGACACTTATGCTATAGTGGAAGTCGAAAATGATAAGTCGAGACCGTAAATAATCGCCATAAAAGAAAATGATCTATGTAAAGCCTCCGAACTTAGATCAATGAAACCGCCGTAAAGAAAATCGAGAATTTAAAATTCTCGGTTAAAGCTTCGATCGGAGAAGCAGATCAAAGATCACCGGCAATTAACAAACAACAAGCGATGACTTCAAAATCCTACAAGCAAAATTCGGCGAGCCGCTCCAAAAGCATGAAAGTCTAAAATCATCCGAGGATAATCACAGTAGAAAATGGAGGTTTTTTTTCAAAATCATCTAAAACCGCTCAAGTCATGAACGCCTATTTTCGAACAACGACAATAAGAAGGACTTGGCTATGACAACCCTTCCACATCCTCAAAAGCCCAGTGATTCATCTCAAAAAGGTGTATTCGTGAATATATAAAGATATATCAAAAGCCAAATATGTATCTAATAAGGAAAAATGACCATTGAGGCGGTAAGGCAATATGCCTAACCGTAAGGGGAACATAAATGGACCCTAACCGGTAAAGCATCACCGAAAATCAATGTAATAACCCAGTTCTTTTCTTAACCTAATCAACAATCAATTTTTCAAAGATTTTATTTAAAAGGAATTAAAAATCAAGGTCATGATAAGATGCCTCGTAAACCATTGTCACCTATGCCTAAAAGATATGAATCTTTTAATGGTAAATTTCATTAATAGGGCGCATATTAAGCCAAAAGGAAAATCCCAAATTTTTTTCATCAAAACTAATAATCATACAAAAAACATAAAGTAAAAAGATGTATTTATGTTGACAGTTAGACAAATCACTTTAAAAAAAAAAAGTGCTCTTTTATTAGAATAAAACTTAACCCCTCATCTTAAAGCTTTTGAATATTTGAACAAAGGATTTAAAAACTATCCGAAATCGATATGCTTTGTATAGAAACATCTTGGTGCAATACATAGAATGTATAAGGTTCCAGTGTACTCTTCGTGATGATAACTTTGGCGGCTATACCAAAGGGTTCTAACCTTAGAGAATGACGATGTACAAGTAACTTCTCAGATGTCGGTGTCCAAGTACTTTTTCAAATAGTAATAACGGATTTTGTTGAGTTCTCAAGATCAATGCACTATCAAGAATCGAGCCACTCAAATTTATTTTTGCTAACCGGTTAAAAGGGGACGATCTACAGATGAACAGTTGCAAACAATGCATTAAATTTAAAAAAAGTATATATTTTAAATGATTTTATTGTTTAAAACTCTTAACAAAATAGCAAGGATGTCTCTAGTAGAAGGACTTCCTAATGAAGTATTCTCAAAGGATCGGATTAACGCATGTCGAAAAGGAAAAAAAGTCAAAGCATTCAAGGGAATTCCGGACCGGCATTAAAATATCTTTACTGCCATATGGATCTATTCGACCGGACCCAACAATAAATATTTAATCGTGGGATGATTATTCCAAGTTTATTGGTTATATTCTTACACAAGAAGAATGAACGACTACGAAGATACCCGAAATTAATAAAAATGATTACAAAATATTTTAAAAAATCGACGATATTTCTGAACTTTTTATTACCGATTTTTTTAAGTTTGGTATATAGCATGAAACATCACCGCGAGGACGCCAACAAAATGGAGATATCTTAGAAATTAAAAAAGAAGAAGCCGCATAAATGTTATAAACATGCGATACCAAAAAAACTAATCAAAACATGCCATACTTAATAATGTCTTCCGACTAAGGCTCACTACAAAACACCCTATGAACCGTGGAAGATAAAACCTCGTGTCTCTTTACTTCCATGTTTTTTTTGTGTAAATAGCTTTCATACACAACATGGGAAGAGTCGGTTGAAGACTTTTGAGGCCAAGTCGGATGAGGGTATATTTCTAGGATATTCCTCATCTAGCAAGGCTTTCAGGGTTTAATTTAACCCTACTTGTGGAAGAAACACCCCATGTAAAATTTGATGAAGCATCTTCGATCAAGAGAAATCTAAAGATGTATTTGTTCGAAAATGGATCATTAACGATCAAGGAAAAAGAATCGAAACCAAATAATATACATTCCAGATCTAATTCACCGTTTATTCGCATCCCAAGGTAATAAAAATCTATGAATCGACATAATTTATAAGATTAAAAACCATCCGTAAACATCCGAAGTTCCCATTTTTCAAGACATGATAGTCCAACATCACCGAGACTTGTTCTTAAAGTGGATCATAACTCGCACCAATCCCAATCGCTAGTAATGAAATTTTATCGAAATTATTTATGTTCTCCAAAACGCAAATCGTAAATTTATTTAACCAAATCCAACCGATATATAAGACCCATCCGATAAAGTTAAAACTAGATATCGACATGAAAGTGCCATGTATTGTTAATATCCGCTAAAATTATAGAACCAACAATTAAAATACAAGACGCAAGTTTTTTTAAATACATAAATCAAGTTTTTCACTTACCAATCATCAAGACGTTATTGGCACGGTGGTATTCAAGAACAAGAGAGATGAGAAAACGCTATCACCGTAAATAAGGCAAGATGGTTTTTCGAATTGATTATGATGAGACCTTTGCACTTATTGCAGAAGCCATTCGGGTCAAGTCATTATGCTTCCTACGTAGGGTTCATTTTATCGATGGACAAAGAGTAAACGGGGTACTAACACATTGTTATGTTTGCTTTGAAAAGGGCAAACAATGTACCGCTTAAGAAAAAGCTCTATGGGTTCAAACAAGCTCCTCGAGCTTGGTATGATACACTTTCGCCTCTGATCAATAGTGGGTTCACTAAAATAAAAAGGGACGTAACCTTATTCGAATAGAAGATGGAAAAGATATTATGATGGTTCAGATTTGGGCGACATCATCTTTCTCCTAACAAGAGTCTATGTGAAAGATTCAAAGAACCGATGCAAGGGAAATTCGAGATGTCCATGATGGGTCGATGAATTACTTTCTGGTTTGAAGCAAAGTAATATTCATCTCGCCAAGGAAAGTACACTAGAATTTATTGGCTAAGTTTGGAGTTCAAAATTGTAAGGAAGCTAAAAATGACCGGATTCAAGATTCCGATGAGGATGGTCGAAAAACAAATCGGAAGAATATAGGGCTTATGATCTCTACTATACCCGATCGCCAAAATATATAACCTTCGCAGAGGGTGTATGTGCTAGATTTCAGTGCAAATCCAATGATAAGCCACCTTAGAAAGCTTGTCGATTCTTAAGTATATGAAGGGACGGTAAATCTTGGTTTATTTTACCCATCGATGATAATCTAGAGCTTAGTGGGTATTCTCGATTACGACATGGAGGTTTTGACAGTAAAATCCACCTCGCGAATATGTTTTTCTTAGAAGAACCGATCTCGTGGTTTTCAAAGCATATCGATTGCGACATCTACTATTATTTTATATATTATTATGTTCCCAACCGTCTTATTCGGAATGAGGATTATAACATTGAAGCTAACAATGTACCTATTTTCGATGATGATAGTCTATTGCAATCACTGAATCCCGTTCTACACACAAGATGCAAGCATGTGGATGTCGACACCATTTTATAAGAGATCATGTTGAAAAGAAGAATATCGTAATGGAAAAGATTCATAATGACATACGTAAAGTCGATATTCTAACCAAGCCACTAAATTTGAGATCGATTCTAGAATTATGCAATGAGCTAGGACTTTTCTTGGAGAAAATGCACCTAAAATGTTTGACTAATGATCTCTGAACCAAACCGGTTAAGAGACTAACCAAAGTTGAAAGAAATCATTGAGTTTGGTATCTCAATCGATCGTAAGATCACCAAGGAATTTCGATTCTATAGGATTATCGAGATTAAAGGAATCGATCGATTTAAGGTTTATCGATTAAAGGAAACACTCATTTTAAAAGGAATATCCGACAAATCACTTGGGTTATTTTACATCTTTATGAGTCGATTAAGTGATATTCAAACAAGCAAGATTTACAAGTGATATTCACAAGATTAAAGCTTAAAATCGCATAAAGATACTGTTTTTACACAACAATGGAATAATAGAACTTTTCATTGATAAAGACCCGAAGGTCGTTACATTACAAGATACAAGTACAAAGGACCCGGAGGTCAATACATAAGTGATAACCCAAAACCCTAAACCTATAACCCTAAACCCTCATCCTAACCCAAGTGGAGCAAGGGAGAGAGAGATTTTTAAATCGATGCTCTCATTTTCCCCCACTTAACAAGGGGTGAGAGAGGCTTTAAAGAAAGAATATATCAAGGTGCTCGCAGAGGTCAAGATCAAGAAAAATGGAATAAACCTTGATAGGATTTTTAAGCCAGAGACCTAAGAAAGAGTCGATGGACTCTCCAAATTTTAAATGGTGAGGTGATATCACGAAGATCGGTTGTTGGTGATCAAGATCGCATATCAAACTCACGCTCATTTTCGCACTAAGTCTGTTGATGGTAGTTACGTCATAAAGATAGACACACAAGGTGCATACTTATTAGGAGAAGTGTCTTCTCGGTTGCAACAAAAGCCCGCCCATAATGGTAGAGAAGCTTTTGCAACAATCGTATGTGAAATCTTTTGACGATAACGAAAAAAAGAAATAAGGGGCGCTTGGGTTGATTTGAGAAGTTCAATCATTGAAAAAGGGTAAAGATATTTACCTAATTTTAACCGAAATAAGGGTTCACCGGGATACATGATTTTACAAAAAAAAAATAAGTATGGTGAATGGGTTATGTTGTGTAAAATAATTGGTCCAATTTATAGAGGCCAAGCATGGGTGCAAATGCAAATTCAAGTTTTCAAAACCTTTTAGAGAAATCAGAAAAGCGACAAATGTAGGAATCACGCCGATCGATAATTGATAAATTTACGGCGGATTGACATATCGAAAAGATTCGCATTTATAATTACGGCGATGTCAAATCGCGCCAACTTAGGAATAGAGACTACTATTCTAGACTAAGTATTGATTTGTAACACTTATTCCAAGAATTGACTTGATCCGAGAAGAATCGATTAGGTCAATCAAAATCGATACATTCGTCGATCGGATGGGAAGATCACCGAGATTAAAACCACAAAAATCGATGCATCGACCTATGGAAAAATTCTAATATCGTTGAAGGGGGAACTTCAACCGATAAAGAGGATCGAAGGGAATTCAGGCGATTAAGGAAGATCGGTTTGAGCTCAAACCTCAACAAATCGGATGCAAGTGAAGAAGATCGGTTAAAAGGATCGGTTGGGAAATTTTAAGGCTTAGGCATTACTAAGATCAACAAGTGAAATCAACATGGACAAGTAGTATTGATCGACACAATATCACCAACCGAGACTGTTTTCTTTTTCTCTTGTTCTTTACTTATTTATCGGATCTTATCGGATATTATTTACCTTACTGTACCCATTATCCGTGGTGACGTATTCTCTGCAAATCATTTAATGCGGACGTGGGGGGTACATGTATTAACCGCTATTAAACGTTTTTTAAATCCAAAAAGTTTTTAAACGCGTGCCTTTCCCGACCCTACGATCAAAACCGCTTAATCTGAGGCGTTTAATCTTTTCAAACGGTTGATCTTCAAAATCGTGTCTTCTTCTTCCCTCCTCGCCTTTATAAAGTTCATCAAAAAGCACTACCCGAGTTTTTCCATTTCACAAACTTGCGATCTATTCTCACTAAAACTCCAGATTACTTCTCTCATTCAAAAAGTGTTTTCCTAAGTTTCAAAATCATCTTTTCAAAAAAACAATCTGGTAATATATGTTTATTTGATGCTTCTTTTGTAAATCCATTGATCTTAAATGTTTCTATTATGCTTTTATTGCTTCTTAGTTTCCACTTAGTGATATTCTTTGTATTAATGCACAACTCTCTAACCAAATCTATCTTATCAGATTGTGAATGATCACTACGGTATGGGCAAAATTATGTGCAACTATGCGGAATCGACAAAAAGGATCGTGATAAGTTCGCATAGCCAATATCACTTCTCCTAATCCATGGAGGTCGAGCAAATTCTTAGAAAAGTTGTGCCTTGAGAAATTTTACACTTTCACCGCAATCCAAAGATTTAAAGATGAAGCACTAGAATTCCTAAGGAATTTAAGAGTAGATACCGATGCTCCAGGAAGAACTACTTTCGATCCACAGCGAAGAAATCGGTTATGAGACATAACCCGGCTGCTCAAAAAGGGACGATCTCGCTATTGTTACAGGGAGACCAAGACGAAGCCGAAAAAAAGAGTTTTCGAAAAGGCCGATGCTTTTCATACTTCGTGTTTTGTCGAAAATGCTCAAGAGAAAATACCGATTGTTGTTTGACATATTGTTTAAAAACAATAATGGGTATTGCATTCAAAATATGCTATTACATCGATTGAATGTTATGCATATTTGGAAATAATTGATGGCGAAGAACATCAATTGCACGGGTTCTTACCCATTCGCTCCGGGAACATGACAAATTTGGAGAGATGAGTGGAGTGGATATGTTCCGACAAAGAAGATCATCTCAACAAGGTTGCGCTTATCCTCCAAGATAAATTGCCAAAGGCCAAATGGGAAAAGAATGGACCAAGTCCTATAAAGGCTTTCTCAATCAACCATCATTTTTGGGCCAAAGGACGATGATATGCGATAACCCCCAAAATCCAAGAAAGGAAAAAGCAAGAAGGCAACTTTTTCTTGACCTTGGGCGAATCACTCAAACGGGTGAAGGACCCCCGTCCCACCAGATGCCCCCAAGAAGAAGAAAAAAAATTGGTAAAGGCCCGGGAGAAGAGGTCAAGAAGGCGAAACAAGCTCCCATGACTCGATGTTAGAAGATGAGTCGATTGTTAGTACTTAACCACAAAAAAAAATCTATTCGGTCCATAGTTTTTATCACTTGATTTAAATACGTCAATCTCCTTGATTGCTCCAAATCGCCTTGATTGGTAACTATTTCTTTGACTTATCATGGGTAGCGAATGGGAGGTTCAAATGAAGTTTTATCATACCAAATCTTGGTCAAACTCAAAGAAACCGGAGTTTATCTGATGGATAATAATGTTGAACCGATTTGGGAAATTGATCGACCAAGGACAAAAAAGTTTTTAACTCCAAAGATCTTGCAAAAGAATTAGTTTAATTAATGGATAATAATCTTAAACACGCTCGACGAAATGAGCCAATCACCAAAGATAATGCGGGTTAAGATGGATGGTTTAACAATATTAATTATGTAGTGGGATGCCACCATGAATATTTAGTGGGCTTAATAAACTTAGCTTCAACCAACCACCGGAGGCACAAAACAATTCAACCAGATCAAGTGACAACTAACGCTCCAATATCACACGCCACTATCGATCAATCTTAAGATCGATTCTTGTCTCAAAGATCCCGAGAAAGAAGTTGAGGGACTAATAGTCGATCAAAGGCGAAATCGCCATCAACGAAATAAAAGATCAAAGGGAAACAACCATTTCCCACATTGGGGCAATCAAAGATCGGGCTCCCAAATTTTGTCCCATCATCGGCCAAATTTTTAAAAAGACCCATGATGCCAAAAACTCAAGTGGATAAACAACAAGTTTTTTCAATGCTCATTTTGAATTGAAAAAAAACTTGAAATGTATTCTCTCATCGCTATGGAATCTGGCCAAGACCGAGCCGATATCAACAATTCAAAATCTAATCGCTCAATCTCAAAGGCATATCTTTGCATCTCAACAAAGATCGTCGCAATTTTCGACCTCCCTTCACTTTTTTTGATCAAACCAAAAAGGGAATGACAGAGTGAGAAACCAACCGATGAAGGGACATCACAAACTCGGAGAAGAATAGCCCACCAGACATTTGAAAAGATGTCCATAAGCAAGAGAAGCGTAAGAAGCCCGAAAATGCCAAGAAGAAAGCAAGCGGAAAAAAAATGATGAGGCGTAAAATCAAAAGAAATTCAATTTGAGAGTGAAGAAAGGAAGGGAAAATCCGTATTTCTTGAAATACAAGAAGAGTTGATGAGATCATCCCAAAAACAGATCCATGCTAAGAAATTTGAAATGGAACAAGATCTTGGCTTCGATGCCTTTTGTTCTTAATCTTGTTCCACAAGAAGAATCTCCGATGAAGAATTCCTCAACCGGGAAAATAAATACCCGGATTTTTTTAATTAATGAGGCCAAAATCAATGTAAAAATAACTATAAAAGATATTCATCCGTGTTTGAAGGCAGATGGCTCATTCAAGACCGGCATTTCAAAGATTCTACTTTGACATCCCGGCGAACGCAAATAACTGATCCTCAAAGAAACTAATGATGTCAAATGGAAACTTTATCGATTTTCAACGTTCCTCAAGATCAAAGAGAGATGCGAAGATACAAGCCCAAAGAGTCCCAAAAGACTACTCGGGATCACCGCGCTTTTTTTTTTTCAAACTTTTTCGATGTAACATGTAATCATCATTCTTTAATGAGAAAAAGTTTATTTTTTTTTTCCTCCTAAGACAAAGTCTCATTGTCTTCGATTACATCCTTCTTAATCGCTCTATTTCTTATCAACTGCTTTTGTTTCTCTAAAGTGTTTTGGTTTCATCAAAAAAAAGAAATTGTTGGGAAATTTATAGTTTTGATGAAAGTTCCAACAACACATGTAATAGGACCAAGCCCGGACACCGTCGATCGATGTTTATATTAAACCTGCATAGGAGACCGATTGATAATTCTTGTATAGAACAACCGATGTAATAGATAGGTCACATATTGCGGGAACTCAATATGTATAGGTCGTTGTTGAAAAGCTATTATTTGAATTAAAAAGAGGATTAATTCATCGATCCGTAATAATTAATGAATTAAATTTGTATTTAAATATTCATGATCGATAGACCTACATCAAAGCTAGTTGAACTCATTCCCCAACAAGACTTATCGTAGATCGATTATTCCACGATCGTCCCACTCAGAAATCGATGTTTCAAAATCATACGCCTATGATCGAACAAATGTTAAGCTTAGTTGGAAGAACGAAGACCGAAAAGTAAACTCCAATCCAAAAGAACAAGACACGATGATCAAGCTTAAGTTTATGGGATTTGATTTTTGCCGAATCACAAAGTAATAAAGTGATCAACGAGGATGGTACTATTAAAGTTCAAATTGCAAACGGCTATTGTGATTTCAAATATATTCACTTTAGAGTGAAACACGAAATAATGAACGAAAAACGGAACAATCAAGAAGCTCAAGCTAATTTGATTTCCGGAACACGACAATATTTTTATTAAGTGTTCATCCCATAAGTTCTTAGCATAGAAATCTTTTCATCTAGGATTAGGGCTACTTATACGGAAAAGATTTCATAGTTGAACCTCAACAATCTTACCCAAACCCCCAAGTTAGGTTAAGTTGTTTAGCAAGATTTCGGTAGGGTTTCTAGTTACGATTTAAATCGGTTGAGTGTGAACTCTTTAAACATCTATTGGTGTCTTTGTTGGACTTAAACATAAAACAAAGTCCAGATGGTTAAGTTTGTGCCCTTTTGATAGGGAAGAGTGGACGTTTCACCGGGTTTGTCCGAACCACTATAAATCTTGTGTGCCTTTTGATTAATTCACATAATCGCACAACCTTTAAAACGCATACATATTCCAAGTTGAGATCAAAACCAAGCTTCGATCCGGGATCATACTTGACACTTGATCCAACTTAAATTAAAAGATTAATCTTGGAATCGATTTATCAAAACCCGGTTTTTCACACGGGTAAAACTTTAGCTTCCGCACACACTATTTAAACCGATAGTTATTTAAATGTTAAAGTTTGTAATTGGTTATCAGCCCAAAATGATTATTTGGAGTGATAATTTTCAAAAAAAGCTTATAGTCTATTCACCCTCCCTTTAGACTTACGCCCTCACTAATTGATGACCTACATGGACTCTTAACAAAAGATTGATTGCTTATAGAGAGGTTTTGATACGGAACACAATGCCGTTAATATTAGAGATAAATTGCATGATATTTTAAATGAGTATGCTCTTACTAAATTTTTTTTTTCTATTGGTTTTGATAATGCTAGTGCAAATACGACTACTATTGAAGATCTTACAAATATTTGTCAACCATATCTTGGTGGAAATTTTTTTCATGTTAGATGTATGTGTCATATTTTAAATTTATGTGTTCAAGATGATTTAGATGCTTTGAAAGAACAAGTTGGTCCTATTAGATCTGCTATTTATTATATGTCGAGACATTCAAAATTATTGAAAAAATGGAAAGTTTTTTGTAGAACATACAATATGCATCCCAAAAAATTTTCTCTTGATGTGTCAACTCGTTGGAATTCCACGTATAAATTGTTAAAGGAGTCTATGGATTATAAAGACGCTTTGTGTACATTTTTTACTCAAGAAAATTGTGGTATTCGTTTATATCCTCAATATTGAGATTCATGCACTTCTTTGTGTAAAATTTTGGGAATTTTTAATGATTCCACAAAAGTGTTATCTGGTGTTTATTATCCTACTAGTAATTTAGCGCTTGATTATTGTATTAAAGTTGCTCATGTGTTAAATGAAAATATTACAAATCCTTTATTAAGTGGTGCTACTTTCTCTATGATGCAAAAATGGAAAAAATATTTTACAAATATTCCCGATCTATTCTTGGTTGCTAAAGTGTTTGATCCTAGAGTAAGATTGAATGGATTAATAATGTTGTTAAATATGTATTATAATTATTTATTTCCTAATAGACATATGGTCACGGGTGAAGATGATGTATATCCTAATCCGGAAGAGATTGGTAATCGGATTAAAGTTACTTTAATGTCTTTATTTAGAGAATATAGTGGTCCCGGTTTTGAAGCAAATTTTGGTGGTGGCTCTTCTATGAGTCAAGATGAAGATATATTAATGGGTTTTTATGATGAGCGTTCTCAAAAACGTCCAAGGTCTACTTCTAACCCTTATTACGAACTTGATCATTATTTATCCTCTACATTTGTTCGGCTTGATGAAGATGAAGACAACACTACTTTTAATATACTAAAGTGGTGGTCGAGGATGAAAAATATCTATCCAATATTGTCAATGCTAACAAGAGAATTTTTTTGCATCTCCCGCCTCAACCGTTGCCGTTGAACAAGCTTTTAGTTTGGGAGGCTACACTTTGGATGCAACGAGATCGAATATGACCGTTGAAAACGTGGAAAATCAATGCTTGCTTGATGATTGGGTAAGAGCCGAAAAGAGAAGTCAAGAATTAATTGATAATGATGATCAAGATAACTCCGAAGAAACTACCACCGGAAGTGATGCATGAAGAATCGAATCGATCCAAATCAACGAGGTAAGTTTGAGGTAAGAGAACTACGTGGACTTTGATTCCTATTTGGATACGTAGGCAACTTAATTTTAAGTTTCAAACTTAGAATTTCTAAGTTTATTTCTTAAATTTAAGCTCAAGTCCAATTTCTTTAAATCCCCCCTCCCCCAAATTTATTTTGTAAAGTTTAAAATTTTAAGTTGTAATTGTAATTACTAATTCAATATAGTTCACTTTGTAATTTGTAAATTTGTAATAGTTCAATTAATTTGTAATAGTAGATTACTAGCTTATTTTAAGTTAGAATTACTATTTTGTAATAGTTCAATTACTTTGTAATAGCTACTAATTTATAATAGTTCAATTATTAATGTAATCTTCAATTTAAATTCTCATATTAACAATAACAATGTCCAATTTCATGATCTATCTATACATTCCTTCAAATTTTAGATCCAAAAAACTAAGAAACACAAGAAAAAATATATGAAAAAAAAAGAAAAAAAAAATAAAACCGGCCGAACCGGCGGTTCTGAACCGGAATCGCCGGTTTGAGAACCGAACCGAACCGAAACCACCTTGGCCACGGTTTGGTTCCGATTCCCCCTCCCAGAATTTTGGAACCGCCGATTCAGAACCGGAACCGGCGGTTCCGAAATCGTGAGCATCCCTATTTGTGAGTGCATTATTAAGATGATTTTCACTACACATATATAACCGAAATCAACTCTCAATATTATAATTAATAAATAAAATATAATTGAAACACCATTGTAAGTGTCGGGGTAGGTCTTTTAATAAAAATACATATTTGGTTACAATATATCAAATACCTTATTAGATTAATTATGATAATAATAATTCTTATTATTATAATAAATTAGAAAAAATACGTCAAATTGCAATAATGATTATCTTTTTTGAATGAAATTTTGATTATCTTTTCTGAATTTAGAGTTAAAATTCATAGAGATGATGTTTAATGCATGCTTTTGAAAGTAACCTTATATAATTATTGCATTTATATATATACAAGTGAATTTTCATAGTGTTGATTAATACATTGAGATTGTGGGATTTTTTTTTTGGCGATGATCTGAAATTTTTAGGTAAATTGTGGCAAATTTCTGTACAGCTAAATGAAATTTTGATTATCTTTTCTGAATTTAGAGTTAAAATTCATAAAGATGGTGTTTAATGCATGCTTTTGAAAGTAACCTTATATAATTATTGCATTTATATATATATATACAAGTGAATTTTCATAGTGTTGATTAATACATTGAGATTGTGGGATTTTTTTTTTTGGCGATGATCTGAAATTTTTAGGTAAATTGTGGCAAATTTATTTTCACGTATTATCTCACATTTCACATGATTTTAATACAAAAGATAAATTTTCTGCTATATATACAAATGAAGTTGTTGTTACCATTTAAAATCTATTTCATTGAAGAATTTAGGGTTTAACGTGAAATGTTATGTAGATATACATGTGGATAATTGCATAAGAAAATATTTTTTTGAAAATATGTTTAGACTACCTCATTATTGATAGTAAATGTTACATTTCAAAGTAAGTTTTTGTATAGGATCAACTATGGAAAAATATTATTTTAAAGTCCTGTAACTTAGGGGAGGTGGTTATTTAAGGAAAATAAGCTTTCGTTTGAGAAAAATAGGATATTAAATTTTTTTTTTGCCAGAAGTAGAACATTAACCTCTTTTTTTGGGCAAAAGTTGGACATTAACTTTTCTTTTTGGGCAAATATAGGCCATCTTATTTGCTATTTAGTGTCAAAATACTCTATGTCAAAATTAAAATAATATATATCAATATAAACATACACATTTTCTCTTATGTGGAGAATTATATTTATTATATATATGTTTAACTCGATTACAAACAAAAAAAAATTAAAACTCAATCAAATGTAAAACATAAAATTAGATAGTTTAACACTACAAATTTTAACATTAAAGCATTAGCAAATTTTATGGTGAATTAATGATTTTGCTTTAACTTAACTGAATATATTCAAATTTAATATATCTAATATTGTTTATTACAGTGTCGACAACTTAACGAAAGGACAATAAGTTTAAATTTTGAAAAGTAGGATATTACCTTTTCTTTTGACAAAAGTAGGATATGAATTTATTTACTTTGGCAAATATTAGACCATTTTTCTCACGAAGACGGGCCTAAATTTTCAAAAACTTAAATTTTATGGTCCTACTTTGTGAAAACTCATAGTTTATGGATTTAATCTTGCTCAAACTCAAAACTCACGGGCCTACTTTGTCAAACTGAAACTACCTAACCACTTTTCCCTAATTAAAACTTATTGTCCTTAAATTGTCATCCTCATAGTTAAAGATATCAAAAATATTTTTCCCCATTCAACTACATAATGTTGTCTTAAGAGTGAAGAGCAAAGAAAATTAAAAACACTGTTGCGATTATGATGAAAAATTATGCAAAATTACAACTAATATTATTTACAAATATGTGTTTAGAAATTTGTGATTTTAAATATTAATTTATTTTAAAATTAAATATATATTTTTAATGTATTAATATTCATTTATTTAGTGTCAAATAATTACATCTTCTTTTTTCTTTTAAATATAATTAACATAGTAAATTAATACTTCATCCATCCCAATCTTAAGAGAAGTCTTACCGTAGTTGAGAATTTTAAAAAATAGTGATAAAGTGAGAAAGTGTTGGGGGTAGAAAAAGTTGTTTATTAATATTTTATGTGATAAAGTGATAAAACAATAAAGTGTTGGGGTAGAAAGAGTTGTTTATTAGTATTTTATGTGATAAAGTGAGTATGTCCATTTTAGAAAAGGTTCTATTAAGATTGGGAACAAAAAATGAAAAAAGTTCCCTTAAGATTGGAGACGGAGGGAGTATATTTTTTTATTTTACATATATAAAATATTAAAAATGTTACTATTATTGAATATAATTATCTTAAGTTAAATAAAATTTTGAAGTATTTAATCAAAGTTTAATAATATTTGCAGAATGAAGTTTCACTCTGGAGCTAATGGAGAGTTGTTTTCTATTGATTTTCTCTATTAAGAGCTCAGGACTACCAAATCACCGTTTCATTTTGAAGGAATGAGTATCTATAATACTTCTCAAGAATATTGACGTAAAGTTAGGTTTGAGCAATAACACGAGGTTGGTTGTTATAAAGTTGGGAAATCATAATTTTTAAAAAAAAAAGCACAAACAATGATATTAAGTAATACTGGGAATAAGGTGTTCATTTCGAAAATGATATTAAGTAATTCAGACCAAACAATGTCTGTAAAGTTTAAGAGGAAGCAATTTCCAATCCTATTTTGTTTTGCGATGATGATAAAATAAAAATTTGGATCAATCTCTTTCAACTGTAGGTTTTTATCTTCCCAAGTCGATTTTTACACACATACAATTATAAGTTGCAATCTCAAAGCTAAAAATAAAAGAAGTATGAAAATTTTGTGTCTCGGTTCGGATGGGAGACCTTGCAAGTATACAACAAATATTTTTTACAAATAATTTTTTCGAAAATTTATAATTTAGATTGTGTATAAATTTTTGAGAGTCCTCAAATATAATAACATATAAAATTATATTTTACATATTTGAATTATATTTTTATTTTAAATATTTTGTAATTAAAAATTATTTAATCATAAAAATTGCTAATTAACAAAAATATGTTAAAATATTATTAATTATTATAAAAAAAAATCTTTCTGTCCGCGAAGTTCGCGGGACTAACACTAGTATTTAATATTTCACAAGGTGCAATTGGATTCAGTTTTAATTTGAATGAATTATGCACTCTAAACTCGAACTCCTAAACAATGAACCCTATTATATATGAACCATTTGAGCTGGGTGAACCATCAACCACTTGGGCCGAGTGAACCATGAATCACTCTGGCCGGGTTTGAGTTCGGGTCGGGAATTTTTTTTAACTAAAATTAAAGTTAAAAGAAAATTAAAATTAAAAAAGAAAAAAAAAATTAAAACTTAAAAAAATTTGAACAAGAACTCCTAAAATTAAATTGTACCAATTTTATTGGTGCATGGAGTGTACAAGAGAATTTACTAAATTTTTTACATACTTATTTGTGTTTAATATATGACAAAAATATTATTCAACTTGCAGACAAATTATCCATCTGATTGTGAGTTTGCATTTAGTTGAATATATATATATATATATTCTGTTTCATGCTTAAAACAAAATAGATGTTTCAAGTTATGATGGTTGTATATTGTTTAACAAAAAAATGACGTGTTACATGTTTGTATAACAGTTTGTTTGTTATATATTAATAATATTGATGTTAATAATACACGAATCGGAAGGTAACCAAGTGGCTTAGGTGACCTGATCACTTGGCTCCTCACTTAAGTGAGAGATCCAGGTTTGATTTTCTTTGGGAACAAATTGGAGTTATGGGAGTTATAAGGTGGAATTGGAGTTATGGGAGTTATAAGTGAATTGATGTGCTTGTTGTACTAACTACTAACAATTAACTTTGTCCGATAAAAAATAAAAAAATATATATATATATATATATATATATATGAATCGGAAGGTGGCTATGGTAATACGCAGGCTGCAATTGCTGTCATGTTGGCTTGCTTAGGTTGATGAGTATACTACACTCATGAATGTAGGATACTATGTTTTCAAAATCTGTAAATTTAAGATAACCTTACAATTCACGTAACATTATAGTCCGATTTAGACTTATTAAGGCTCGTCTATTTTATATTTAAAATTTTTATAAAGTATTGTCCTACAATTATAACATGCAGTTTCCACTTTTCATCCTTTGATTTTTGTGAAATTGTTATGGAAACTGATAGATTTGTGCTTTGAGGGTATGACAGGTATACTATGAATTGTACTCCCTCCATCCCAAATATATAGGTTTGTTTTCTTTTTATGAATGTCCCAAATATATAGGCTTATTTTCATATAAAACAACTTTTTTTAATTAATTTACCAATATAACCATGTGTATTAATTATATTGGAAACTATAATTATTATTAAATAAGGATATAATAGAAATTTTATTTGTTTAATTTACTTTTCCAATACAATTTCTTAATCTGTGTGAAAAGTCAAACTGTTAAACAAACCTATATATTTGGGACGGAGGGAGTATTTTAAAACATACAATTAAATTATACTAAAACGTGCTTTGGGGTATTTAATATTTATTACAAAGATGCATCTTTTGCACAAAAAGGTAGTTACTCAATTTATCGGTCGATCTGGGCTAAGTTTTGTGGTTCGGGACGAAAAAGGGGGGTGAGTCTCGCTGGGGTGATGAGATGTATTGCTGATGCAAGTAGTAGTACTTTAATTGAAGCCTTGGCACTTCGTTTTGGTATGCAGCAACTGTGGAAGAAAGGTGCTAGTAATATTATTCTTGAATCTGATTCCAGGAACCTTATTTTGGCAATTAATGGTGAGATTGAGGTGGAACACTATGGTGGTTGTGCAGGATATTGTGAATTTGGGTTCTTTTTTTTTGGCAGTGTGAGCTATAATTTTGTAAGGAGGGATCACTACAACATAATTTACATTATGTAACACCTAAAATATGCTACTTAATAGCTATAATGTGTTACTATAGCAAATAAACAACACTTTTAAGGGTGTTGCAATTGCTAATGCTGCCTAAAGTCTAAAGTAACATATTTTATAGCTTATCTGTCACTTTAAAAATGTTATTATTTTGAACTTTAGGTAACACATTTTACTACAGAAAAATTATGGAAAAAAATGAAAAATTGTAGTTCCTTGGGACCGAACCTTGAACCTTAAGACCAAACAACCTAACACTTACCAACAAGGCTACTAAATAATATTTTACACATTTTGATTATTAATTATACTTAAATACGTTTTTTTCACGTTTTTTATTTGGTTTTTCTTTTTCTTGTACTATCTTTTTTATTTGGATATAATTTCACATTAATTCTTGATGGTCCAAAAAAATTTTCACCTATTATTAAAATAATTTGAAAAAATATTTTAAGTGCATTTTATGTTATATTTTTAAATAAAAATATAATATAGATTTTTTTATTTATAATAAAAATAAATATTTTCCGGTAAGGAAAAAAAGAGATAATTTTATTATGTAATAAATTTAAATGATGTGAACATATATTTTTTTTAAATATTATTAATTATAATTATAATTATAAATTTTTTTTATATATTATTTTTCACAAGAAATTTACATAAATGTAATGCATATATTATATTTTAAATATATTAATTATATGTATTATAAATAAAGTATATTCATTTTAATATTTAATACAAAGTGTTATTAAAATATGATACATAACTAGAAGTGTTACTTAAAATGTTACTTATGTTAAAGTGTTACTTAAAAAGTGTTACATTTGTTAAAGTGTTACCTAAGAAGTGTTACGTATGTGAAAATGTTACCTATTAAATGTTACCTATGTAAAAGTGTTACCTAATAAGTGTTATCTATTTAAAAGTGTTACATATAAGTGTTACATATTAATAAAGTGTTACATAAAGTGTTACATAATATATAAATTGTAATAGTGTTACCATAATGTGTTGCATAAAATAAATGTGTTACAATAAAATGTTACATAAGGTCAATTATGTTGTAGTGGATGCTAATAGCTCATACTTTATCTCATTTTGGCCCTTTTGTTAATTTTGAGAAACTCTGGCATAGTGAAATTCCCGATTGTTGCTTTGGCCCCGTGGTCAACGATGTAAGGCATGAGCCTACCATTTCTTGAGTAATATAAATTTACTTTTTCCTGTCAAAAAAAAAAAAATTTTATCGGTCGATCTTTTATTTTGCCATTACTTAACGTGTGAGACGTTTTTTGACCTTTTTGAAAGCAAGAAACGCAGTTATATTATATTGCATTAATTAACTTGCTTCAAGTTTAAATACCCCCATGCCATATCCCTCATTTTCATCTTGTTCATGCATCCTAAACTTGTTTGTAATTCAAATCATTGTTTGCTCCTCTTTTCTATCACAATCTGCTGCACGAAGAAGAATGGAAATTTGATTGGAATTTCCCGGATATAAAGAAAGTTGTACTTTAACCTACACATTGAGAAATATTTCATTACAATAATGTTTTGAATTGAATGCATTTGATCATTTTATTTACATATGCTCTCATAGCTCAGTTGGTTAGAGCACCCTAGTAAGCTGGAGGTCTATCAACGAGAGCAATGTCATTTATTATTTTTCCTTTTCCAATCATGAATATAAAATGAAATCCACTCACCCTCAACTCTAAACGAGAGCATTTATCAAATTTGTTATTATTATTATTATTTATTATTTTTCCGATCATTAGAATTTTAAAAAAAATCCATTCAAAACATCATTTTTTGAAATTTATAGAATTTTAAAAATCTAAAAAATAGTAAAGTGTATCTTTGTTTTGAGTTTTTAATAAATTTTTTTGTAATTTTATATTAAATTAATATGTAAGAATGAAAACCTTATATTGTTGTTAAATGTGATTCTAATACTTGGATGATTTAAATTACAATTCATATATATAATTTTTGAAATGATGATAAATTATTGTACCAAAAAATGTGGTAGTATTTTATAAGTGGATTCCAATATCACGATCTAAAACGCTTCAAAATCCAAACCACAATTTTTAACGTCTGGTTCACCAATCAAAAATCATCAGTTCATATTTGAAATATATATTTTGTTTTAAGCATGCCCGTAAATAGAATAACATAAAGTTAATATAGTAATTAATTTTGTACTCAGAATTGAACATGTATCATCATGAGCTAGCTCTTGTCGAGCGAAATCAAACAACCGATTGCTTGAAACTAGGCCGTTTAGTCAACCGAACTAAACGGGGCCTAAATATATAAATATTAATTATTATTAATTTGGAGAGAATACATATTAATTAAAATTCATCATGCAAAGCAAGGCATTCTGTGTTATAAGTTGGCGAAGCCTCGACGCCAGATGCAAAACAATCGTAGGGCGTGTCCTTCTTTTGATCTATCTCATAAAAAGAACTTCGATCAAAGTACCAGTCACTCACCGCCTTTCCAATTGTCTGCAAAATCAATAAATAATTAATATGAATATTTATAATTTTCCATATTTAATTAGTGAAATTAATTAATAGCTGTGTAAATTGTAGAAGTTTACATATGAAAATGGTAATTTTTTAAACATAAATGGTTCTGTAGGATTTTACAAGTAAGAGAGTAACACTCATGTGAATTAGGTTTATATATGAACTCTATCACTGTTATGCATAAAAACTTTCACTGTTTAAAAATATAAAACATTTTCTAAACAGTGATGGTTTTTGTGCATAATAATGATAGTTTTTATACGTCACAGTGAGAGTTTTTATATGTAACAGTGATACTTAAATAACCGAGTTCATAGCATGAACCAAGTCTATACAAGTTTTTGTCAAAAATAAATGAATTTTCGGGCCAAATTTATTTTTATGAAAATTTTCTTGTGATCAAAACTGTTAAATAAAAATTGAATGTGACCATTTCTGTAAAAAAAAAAAAAAAAAAAAGGAAAAAGAAAACATGGGACTAAAACTGCAGACGATCATATGAGACCACTTCTGCAATTTACCCATTACTAGCTTTCAAAGAAAATTGGGTCTCGTATGCACCGGGTGCACCGTGCACTCATAAAGCATTTTAGAAGCGTGCAATTATACAAAATAAAAAAGTGCAACTATTTCAAATAGAAGCATGCAACTATGTTCTCATATTAACAGTTGCATTTTTCTGTGTAAATAAATCGCACTTTTCAGCATAACAAGTTGCACGCTTTTAAAATACATTATAAGTACACGGTGCACCCGGATGCATACGAGGTCTAGACTTCAAAAGAAAAGATAAATTTCTTTCTTTTGATGTAAAAAATGCGAAATACTACTTACTTTATCTGCGAGTATATTTTTATCAACATTCGAGCAAGTCCACCCATCACGTCCGGTGATATGTACATGACGAAGGCAAGAGTGAACGTACATTCCTCTAGTTGGGTTCTTCTTAAGTTTCATCAAAGTCTCGATGAAAGCAACTCGAAAATCTGAAATCATGCATTCAATATAATCACCAACATCCAAAATCTGAAATTATGCATGCAAATGCAGGGGAAAATGTTATTTTAGGACAATAATTTAAGGGTTATGTTTTAAGGATAATAAATTTATTGACTTGAAAATGCAGGACAATATAATTTAAAATATGTAAATATAAAATAATATATTTTAAAATTTGTAAATGTAATTGAACCCAATTATGCTCAAATTGGGCTGAAATGTCATGTGAGATTCAGACTCAATTGTTCTATATTTCCAAGCCCATAAAATTATTGTCCTTAAAACAAAACCCCTTCTAATTAGTTATGCACTTAAAAAATATTATTCCCCAAATGCAGTGATGTAAGTTCAATTTTGTTGTGTTTTGGAAAAACAATAAAAAGTTCAATTTTTTTGCAAATTTAGTCCGATGGTGGAGAAAATGAGCAACGTTTAGACTGCTTTAATTTTGTCAAACTGAAAAATTATTACCCTTAAATAAACATTTTTCCCGATCTTAGACCTAATGACATGTTGATTAACGGACTAATTTTGGCTTAATGTTTATATTATATAATATATTTGGGTACCTTTCACTATATTCATTGTTTTAGACAAGTCACAACCCTTTAATCCTGCAATGCAGGTTTGTCGTTGGTTGTAATCTGGAATAAAATCAGGACCGAGTAGGTTCGTAACGACCTGTGACATATTAATTAATTACTCAAACAGTAAAAGTAAACATCCAACACAAAGAATAAAAAAATTAACTTGATCATTAATTATTCGAACAAATTAATTTTCAAAGTATGACGACCCAAATTAAGTTTATCAAGAAAGTAGTTTTAATTCCTCACTTGTTTATACTCTATTAGAATTATAATATCTTCATGAAAGAGTAACTTTACCTGATAGCTATCAAAAGCCGATTCTATTATAAAAATTGGTGTCTGAATATCGTCCACCAAAAATTCGGGAAAAAGACACTAGAAAAATAATAAGATTAACATAGCGTTAGAATTTAATCTTAACACACATATATATAGGAAATATATATGAAAATTGATGCATTTTCAACTCCTCACCAAATCAGGATTTCTTTTTGATGTGCATGAAGTTGGCAAAGCATTAGTTAATTCCTGCATGCCACAAATTTATTGATAAAAACATGTTATAATTCATGATTATGCTTGTTTAATAAAAAAAAAGTAAATAATAATATGTATGTGTGTGTGAAAAAGTAGTAATACATGTGTTTTAATCACTCCACGACCGAATTTCTTTTCTTCTCTAAGATCGAGGCCCGGGAGACCCTTTTTGTCACTAAATAAAAAAAAAGGAAAAATGAGTTAGATATATATAATATATAAACATTAATACTACATATATAAATTGTGAATTATATATACCCATGAATGAAAAATCCGGAATCAGCAATGCATTTTACTTTGTTAGCATTAGGAAAGAGTGCTCGAAATTTATCACAGTGCAAAATAGTCGATAATCCTCCTGCAGAGCTACCCGCTAATACAACCTGTGACAATTGATAAGTAAATAAAAATTAATTATAGTACAAACGTATATAGAATAATATTTTATTGAAGTTAATTAATCATACGTTTTGTGCATCCCCGAGTCCTTTTGCCATCATTTCCTCCATCATTACGTCATAATTCCTGGCCCCTCTAAAAGTAAGATTGGTCTTCTGCAAATGCATGCATCGTTGATTAAATTTCATACATATTAATTTAAATAATAACTCTAATTAGGTTAATCTCTCGATTTATAAAATAAAAGAAGTAAAAATATTATAAATAATGGAAAAATTACATATATGATGCAGAGACATTCGAGACTTACGGGATCAATTCTTTCGATATTTGACGAAAACGATGAGCCATCACAATAATGGAAAAATGCTTTGTGCCAATTGCAAAAATCTGAAATCAGTAAATGTAAATTATATTATTTTTTATGAAAATTTTAAGACGGTAAATATTAATTGATTTAGTTACATATATATAAATTTGAAATCAGTAAATGTTAATCATATTCGCTCCGTCCCCCATATGTTTCCCCTTTTTTTTTGTTGTTTTATTTAAAAAATAATATTAAAATAATAAAGATGAAGGGTAGTTTGAGTATTGAAAGAGGGGAAAAATATACGTGGAGTAATGAGTGAAGTAGTTAATGATAATTTTTATAATATTATATGAAAAGTGAGAATAAAAAATTATGAATACTAGAATTATTTTTTCATTTATGAAAGGAGAAATTTATTGTGAGACTTATAGTGTGAGAAAGGAAGTATAACTTTTATGAAACTATTGAGATGATAAATATTATTATGTAATCTGAAATCAGTACATGTAAATTATGCTCCCTTCGTCCCATTTTTTAATGAACTTTTACTGTTTATAAGGATTTATGAGAATAATGATAAAGTGATAAAGTGTTGAGGGTAAAAAGAGCTATTTATTAATATTTAATGTGATAAAGTGATGATAGTTGGGGGTATAAATAATTATTTATTAGTATTTTATATGATAAAGTGATAAAGTGAGTATGTTATTTTAGTAAAGATTGGGACAAAAAATAAAATAAAAAGAGTTCTCTAAAGATTGGGACGGATAGACTACAATTTTTTAGGAAATTATTAAGATAACAAATAAGAGTACTATGTAGTCTGAAATTAGTAAATGTAAATTATATTATTTTGTAGGAAACTATTAAGATAATCTGAAATCAGTAGATTTATATTATATTTCTTTTAGGAAAATGTTAAGATAATACATATTAATTGATTTAATAATATATATATATATATATATATATATATATATATATATATACCTGGATTAAATATACAGTCATTGTCAAGTATTCCTGAAAAAGGAATAAAAGGTCTTTGGGCAGCTCGACTACTCCCTGTAAAGTGATGTGATTTGTCGAGACAATCGGCTTCTGAAGTACACCATCCACCACCCTAATCCATAAAATAAATATATGATTTTTTTTTTCCAACTAATAATAAAATTAAGATGATAAATAATTTCATACAAATTTACCTCCAAATAAATAATCCAATTATTAACTCCATTTCCCAACCCTTGAAAATAGTAGTAAGCAGGTGGACTCCCATCTAAGCAACCTGTTGGGGAAAAATAAAAACATAAGATTATATATATACAAATTAAAGTATATACATTTGTTTCATTAATTCAATTGAATATATATATGTATATATTAATTAAGAACCTGCTCCTTTTTCAAGTGCGCTTTCCATAATAGTAATGGCGATCTGAACTACAGCACGGACTTGAACATTAGTCAGAATAAGTGCAAAAACAAATAGATGTAGCCAACTAGCTGTCTTCATTCTGTAAACGCAAAATATATGATTAATTAATTAAAATTCAGCGTAATTGAATTATTTTTGTAAGTAGAAGAACTATTTTGTGTCGCAATAGAATTAAGTGCAATAGAATAAATTTAGTTAAGTGCCCCGGAAATAGTGGTTTAGAGATATTTACGGAAAAAATGACTCAAAACAAGTGTCTCAATATCTGTTTCTGTTGTTGTAAAACTTGATGTTATAAGATTTTGAAAGTTTCTTACACGATGGAAGCATGCATGATAATTGATGATTTTTTTTTTGATAATTGATGAATTAATGATTTATAATGTAAATGAGAGATAACTTTCAGCCGCTGTATTTTAAGTTATTGTGAATGGCATAAATGTGCAATATAGAGTTAAAGACATTTTTGGTCCTATAACCTTAACTTTTTTTTTGTTTCCAAATCGTCTCATAATAGTTAAATAAATCATTTAGTCCCATAACTTTATACGTATACTGCTCGATTTACATTCAATTTTCACCAGATGTCGTTTTTGGCAAATGCCTTGGGAAGATTTGCGAGAAATGAAAGTTACTGGAAAAAAGTGAGCACAAACCAACGCTAATTTGCAAAATATGGGCATAAATTGAGCAATGTATAAAATTATGGGACTAAAGTGATTTTTTTTAACTATGTAGCAATGATCGGCAGAAAATGTGAAAATTACGGGACCAAAAATATTTCTAACTCATGTAATCAGAGTTTGTTAAGAGATCATAATAGGTGCTATGTAATACGGTTTTTCTTCATGCATTTGGTCCTGCATTCTTGTTATTCTCAATAGATCTACATCCTTAACCATGTTATAAATTTTGAAAACTGATAAAAGTAAATTGTGCATGTTTTTATAAATGAAACATGCAACAAACCTCACAAATCTTGAAAATTTAGAAAGATGAATATTTAGAACTGACAACTGCGGCCAAATGCATGCATAGAAAAATAACACTCTGCCATTTATTTTCTAATATTACATTAAATTTTTCCATAACAATTAATGAATAAAATAAACAAACCTTGTCTTGATCGGAATTATATCTTTAAAAAAGTGACTAGCCTAGCTAGTTCTTGAGAGAATATATTTCTGTATTTGTACATTTGTAGCTTTATCTTATATATATGTTGTCATATTATGAGACAAAAGAGGAGATCTGGTCAAGATCAAAATTAGTGGTTTTCCATGAATATCTGTATCAGTTTTGACATTATCAATTACCTTTTTTTTGGTGGACCAATTCATAAAAAAAAAAAATTGCAACTATTTCGAGATATGAATTAATGCAAATATAACTAATTAATTAGATCAAGAAATTTCAATTGATTTGATAAAGTTGGGTTTTATTTCATTTGCATTAACTAAAATTAATTAAATTAACACCCCTTTATAAATAAAAATATATTATCGATAATTTGATATAGACTCTGCGTGATTAATGAAAAAGAGTGGCAAATTTCATGGAATGGGGCATCGTTCTAGGTAATAAACTTTTCCCCTTGTGTGAAGTAGAGGTTGAACTGCAAAAATTATCAAAAACTGCAATCATAAATATTTACCAACTACTACGAGTCTACCTCAACATTCCAATTAATTGATTTGATATCAGGAATATTGTTATATTTCATTCACTTGAAATTGTATTAAACACCCCTTTATTAATAACACAACATTATTTCCTACGAAAATGTATTATCTAGGTAAAATTATTTGTAAATAATGAATTTGAGAAATTTAGATGTCTATATGATTAAAAATATTTGTAGGCGATTTTTATTATTTAAAGATAAAATAATTTGTGTTGCAAATATTACATAGTCAATTCTTTGTTTGAAAAAATGTATGCATGTGTCCCAATAAGTTTGAATCACAACTGGTCCTATAAATTTGACATCAAATAAATTTAATCTCATAAGTTTTTTTATTGTCGATATCATTGTTCTTTCAAAAAAATTGGCAACAGGTAAGTCTTTGTGCAGCTTTTAAAGGAAAACTCACAACTAGGAGATGTATGCTTTCTTTGGCAAAAGGATTTTAAAATCACAAGTTTTCTTGGCAACCAAAATTCGTTTACTTGTACACAGTGCGTCTTTGAAATCTTATGCTCATGAAGATACGTCAATTGGGTCATGGATGATGGGTCTTCAAGCAACCTATAAGAGAGGGTGTGACATAAATTAGAAAGTGGGTGGGAGGTGGATATTAGGTATTAGGGTATGGGGTATATGGGCTTTTCAAGCCCAATTTTGGGCCTCTTAGTAATTAAAAACAGTGGACCTAGTAGTATTAGTGTGAGTTTTTTTTTTTTTTTTTGACCTAAGGGTCTTTATTTATTTTTTTAAATATGTCCTATACAACATTAAAAAAAAATCAACACTTAATTTTTTTTTTTTAATTTTCATATTTAAAAAACACAATAGGATCATAGTCATATGATAGACAACTCCGCTTCACGACCCATGGTGGTTTCCTCCTCCTCAGAGGATGATGTTCCACTGGCCATGCGCCGCCGTCGAAATTCTGGTTCTGCCGCAATGCATATTGGCGAGGGTTCTTCGGCTCGGGCCATGGGCGACAGGCGGGAAGATGATGCCAATGATGAACCGGGGGAGGATCGGTTTTTGGAGGAGTTGGCCGAAATTTCAAAAAAATCTGAACATAAAACCACAAATTGAATTTTAAAAAAATATAAAAATCCAGAAATTTAACAAAATCCACAAAATCAGAAAATTAAACTAAAATAAACCAAAAAATCAAACTATAAATAAATCCAGTTGAGTTGTCAATCCAAGCAACATAAAGAATGTACAGAACAACCCCCAAAATCAAACTAAAATAACGAAGAAACCTTATGTTTGGACAAGATGAATTCGACTAAATCTTCCCATACCAAATGCGAAAACTTCACTTTCTTCTGCTTCTTCCGTCGTGGATTTAGGGTTTCCGACTATCCGTTACCGCCGTAGATCTAAGGTTTTGGACCTCTTCTCCGCTGCAGTCTGGTGCACACCTTTTTTCTTTCTGCCGACTAATTTTGAGGGTATTGCAGACGGCGACGGCGGCGTAGGGTTGCAGGTGGTGGTGGTGTCTTGCCTCCACCGCCATTCATTCGTCTTTGACCTTCGTCTCCACCAGATCTGTAAATTTGGAAGGGGCGGCGGTGGCGCCTGTGTTGGTGTGGTGGGGTGGCGCCACCGTCACTGTTTTTGGTGGGGTGGGGTGGCGCCACCGTCACTGTTTTTGGTGGGGTGGGGTGGCACCTCCGGCTTCATCCGTGGTGGCGATGAAATTATTTTGGGAGAGAGATGAGTAGAGAGAGAAATAAAGGAAGAAAAATGAGAAAAAAAGAGTCGTGAGAAATGAGACAGTGGGCAGCAGATTACGGGGGAAGTGGGGGTTATAATGGGCTTTTCAAACATACTTTTGGATCTATGAGTACTCTAATTTTGATTTTGGAACTAAGAGTATTTTATGGGCCATTTTGGACCTAGTAGTACTTATTTCAAGAAATTAAACATTAAAGAAAACGATAAGAAACCAGAAATCTAAATCAAAGTTTCGGAATTCAACAGACCACATTAATAATATAGAGAGATACACATTAATTAGCTAGGGTTAATCCTGAAAAGACATTCCTGGTTGAAATACAGATCAGTTGTCTCGGTGTCAATCGTACAGTTAAAAGGGGAGACTCGCGATTATGTACTTCCACCGGCTAGTTTCGCGTCGATGTTGCACAATTTATAGTAAGAATGTGACATATAATTGTTAATAGTACGAATGTGACACATAATCACGTACACATAATAGTGGATCAGTTAAGATATTTATTATTTTTGGGTGCAGACGACAACACACCAATTATAGTACGAATGTGACACATAACTGTTAATGTCGAGGCTTTTTCCACATTGTTAAATTAGACTCAGACTAATTCCAAGAATAAAGGAAAATATATCAAACAAAATCCCTTTATTAGAATTACGAATTCCACGAGTCAAAACAAATATTTGACATTTCCATCCCATTTATCTTAAGCATCAATACATCACATTAAACAAAATGTGCAATTTGATGTCAACAAGAAATAAATACATAGCAAAATAAACATCGGATCATATTTTGATTAGATCAACTTAACAAAAAAATAAACATTCAAACCCAGTACGTACGTCGTTGTTAAGAAACATAGAAGATCTATCCACTGAAACAAATTAAACACTAAAGGAAACGAAAAGAAACCAGAATTAATCAAACAAGACCCACACAGTTTCAGAATTCATCACAGTAAAATAGAGAGATACATATTAATTAATTAGCTAGGATTGATCATGGAAAGACACTCTTGGTTGAAATACGGAATCATTCAACTCCGTGTCAATCGTACAGTTAAAAGGCAAGTCCTTATGCATATCAATCTGATGAAAAGGGATGTCGTCAAAGTACCACTCTCTAACAGCTTCTCCAGTTGTCTGCATAAATAAGTTTAAATATTATTTCTAATTTTCAGAAAGAATGAAATGAAATTAATCTATTTGATACATAAAGTAAATTAAGATCTTACCTTGTTTGCAAGAACATTATTTTGGACACATGAGCAAGTCCATCCATCACGTGAGACAATGTGGACATGACGAATGCAAGAGTGGACGAACATTCCCCAACTTTATCATTTCATATACTGTAAACAACTCGCTCAATAAAACACAAGCCAAAAAGTGAAATGTTCAATCGAGTACGAAACAAAGGGAGTATAATTTGTATATATAATGTTTGAACATAACTATTAATTTTAAGCTTTATTAATAAAAAGAAGTCTTTATTAAAAGAACTTAACTCTATTTACCACTTAATATATTTTATCTTCTACTTCTTAGAAATAATGTATATGGTTAGTAATTTATTAATATAAACACGAAATGTGCACGTGCGAACAGTACATGTACAAACCATGCACGAAATTTGTATAAAATGTGCACATGCGAACCGTGTATGTACAAACTATGCACGAAATTTGTACAAAATGTGCAAGTAACGATTATGCACAAAATTTGCACGGTATGTGCACCATCCTGTCGATCGTGCACGAAATGTGCAAATATATATTATTTGTACTCTACTTACTTAAACACCTATGCACAATCATTATATGTGAAATATTAATAAAAATATGCAACACACATTATGTTATAACTAGTAATTATAGAATTATTGTCTTTATAATTTATTTTAGATTGTTAGAAAATACGAATTAAACTTAAAATAGTGATACTAATGTATTATTACGAAAAAAATTTAAATAAATGATATAGATCTTATTTTACATTTTCTTTCTTATTTTTTATGCATGGGTATAATGTATTGATTTATTATTTTTAATGTTGTTTACAGGATCCTATTTTTTTTGCCTCAGACCTAAAACTTGTCAAGACCGACTTTGTCTAATTGTCTCGATACGAGTGAATTGAATATCACCGTTAAATGAGGTGATTGACATGAAAAGAAATTCACATAAAATTACAACAAAAAATATATACAAAATACATCTATACAATTTGAATTAAAAATCAATTACTTCGTATTATCTATATTATACATGCTCATATATACTAAACATAATGTGAAAAGTTTAATTATTTCCAACTTTCAGAAAGATAGAAAATTAGTCTATTTATAGTGAAGCTAATATCCTTGGAAGTACCATTTCACATAACTTATCATAAAATAAATTAAGAAGACTATATTTGAATTTCTTTCTTTTGATATGAAAAATGTGAAATACTAGCTAACTAGAGATCTTACTTAATTTGCGAGAACATTATCCTTAACACATGAGCAAGTCCACCCATCACGTTCGATGATGTAGACGTGACGAAAGCAAATGTGTACGAACATTCCCCTACTTGAAGAGTAATTAAGTTTCATCATTAAAGTATCGATGAAAAACCTCAAAAATCTGAAATCATGCATGTAATTAGTGATCGTGAAATTTGTTGGGTTATGAAGTCTAATCGACTGCTTCACGTCCCAGTTACTAGGTGTTAGAGCTTTTTTTGAAGTTTTTGAGTTGAATGGACTTTTAGGGTTTTTACTCAGTTTTTCTTATAAATACTCATCTGATTCATTGTATTTGTCATCACAAAAAATATTAGTATCCTGGCTAGATAGTCATTTCTGACGAATTGAATCAACAAATCTATGTTATTTTAATTTGAATCTTTCAATATCTCTATAATTATAGTTAAAATCCTAATAACCGGTATCAGAGCAACAAGTTCAATTCAACAAGATTTGGTATCTAAAGTATGGCTCCCACCACATTATGTACTTTATCAAAATAAAAGGATTAATGTAATTCATCACTTGTTTATATATATTCCGTTCAATAAATACTCCATACACTCATATAATGTAGGGATCAAAAAGAAAAGAAAAAAAATAGACGGAACCCCAATTTTAGCCAATTTTATTTAAAAAGTTCTTTTTTATCAGTGATTTAATTTTATTCTTTTCTAGCCAAGAGATTTTTTTTTTTACCAATTATACCCTCATCACTCTTTTTTAAGAAGACCCGTTCTTAATGGTGGTACAGACTTAAATAAAATGTGGTATGTGGTGAATTAATGATGGTACGAGCTTCAATAAACTGTGGTACAGGGGAAAAAATGGTTGTACGAGAATTATTAGTGGTACGGACTTAAATAAAACGTGGTACATGGTGAAATAATGGTGGTACGAACTTAAATAAAGTGTGGTACGGATGAAAAAATGGTGGTACGAGCTTAAGTAAAATGTGGTACGAGGTGAATTAATGGTGGTACGAGCTTAAATAAAATGTGGTACGAGGTGAATTAATGGTGGTACAACCTCAATTATGTGTGGTACGGGGTAAATTAATGATGATACGTCCTTAATAAAGTGTGGTATGAGATGAATTAATGTTTGAATATGGTGTAGTATAAGAGTGTTGACCGGATGAGGGAGAGAGAAAGTTGTTCTAATTTTTAGGAGAAAAGACCGCTGATATTTTTTTAAGAAGTCATCAATTTTTTTTCTTCTATTTTATTTAATTATTTTAGTTAATTAAATAGGGGTATAAGAGTCTAAATAATAATTCTCTTGGCTAGAAAAAAATAAATTTAAATTTAATGACATAAAAGAATATTATTTACTTTTACATTAGGCTATTTATAACTCTACCCAAAAAATTATTAAAAGAAAATTATTCTTAAATAGTAGTATTTTACATAAAAATGTTTTTTTAATAATAATATATGTTATACTACATGAATGTAAATTTATTAAGAAAATCATATAACTAATTAATATGAATTTGATTAAAACGAATATATGCAATTTGATAGTAATATAAAATACACGAATGAACTAATCATATACGTACCTAGGAAGTTGAAGGATGTAGTGATAAGCAATAAAATTAAAATTTTGTCACAATTAATCATACGTAGATAACTATTTTAGATCATCTTAAATTTATTCTAATGATATATATATTTTTCGTAAATAATAACATTTATTCTTATGGGGAGACATAAATTATTAAGATGGAACCGCAAAATGTATAATTTATTACAATATAGAGATTATTCTTAAATATAACTAATCTCATGTCCGGACCATAAAATTTTATTATTATATAGACTTTATTACTCTGTATTGGGAGTTTTTATTGTCCATTTAAAGAAAAAGTTTGCACATCTAAAACGCAGTTAATGAGTTTCTTTCGCAGTATTAATATGACTAACTTTTTTAGTAATTAAGTAATTGGTTAAAACATAAAATTTTGTAGTTAAACGAGATGATATAAACACTGAAAAGAAATCAAATTACAGATATTAAATCGTGCCAATAATTAATGGGTAAAAGAAGGAAAGATAACCAAAAGCTGAAGGACTTAATTTGTTGATAACAAAAGCTGTGAATCTTGGACTCCTTGAGCCCGCATATGTTGGGAAAGAGAAAATCTCTATCTCACACCTATAGTACGTGGATGATACGGTGTTTACGAGTTCCGAAAAGCTGAAAAATGCAAAAACTATCAAGGATATTCTTCGGAATTTTGAGTTGGTGGCTGGGCTTAAAGTAAATTTCAGCAAATATATGCAGTGTTCTGGGTATTAATTTGACTACGAGCATGGTGCATAAAATGGCTAGGCTGCTGAGATGTGAGGTATGTAAACTTCCTCTGGAATATCTTTGACATAATGTTGGTGTAAAACATGAAAAATTGTCTTCATGGTCGAAGTTAGTTGACAGGATAAAGAGATGATTGGCTATGTGGAATGATAAAAATATATCCTTTGGAGGTCGTATTACTTTGGTTCAAGCGGTACTTCCGACGATTCCTATTTATTGTCTATCCTTCTATAAAATACCAAAAAATGTAATTGGCGAGATAACCAGACTACAAAGAAATTTTCTTTGGGGGGGTGTGAAAATAAAAACAAGATTCCATGGGTTAGTTGGAACACTATCCGTCACCAAAAGGGGCTTGGGGGTTGGGTATTCGGGATTCGGGGATTTTTAATCATGCCCTCTTGGACAAGTGGGTATGGCGTTATTTAAATGATCCAAACAGTTTATGAGCTAAGGAGGTTAGGTCTAGATATGGAGGTTTTGGAGATGTCATTGGGGGAAGAGGGAGCAGCAGTTCGGGTAGGTCTAGGAGGGGCTCTAATCGGTCAAACTGGTCCAGGTGGTGGGCGGACATTTAAAAATTGTACTGGGGGAGTGATGGGATGGGACTGAATTTAGAATTTATTAGGAAAGTGGGGAAGGAAGAGAGTACATATTTCTGGTCTGATTTATGGGTAAACAACTTTAAAAACGTGTTTCAACCGTCTTTTTCGGATCAGTGAGCAGAGGGAGGCATTGGTGTGTGAGATGGGGCATTGGGTTTCTAATGAGTGGGTGTGGGAGTTTAGATGGAGGAGGTAGTTAAGAGGGAGAGAGGTGTCTCAATGAGCTTCTTTCTTATATCAACAGGATAAAAATTTCACAGGTCACTGCTGATCACTAGAGTAGGATTCATTAAAAAAACGGAGCATATTCAACAAAGGAGGCATATGATCATATCTCGAACCCAATGGTAGCTGCAAACTCCGGTCTTCAGGACAACAAGGCATTCAAAACACTTATGGAAAAGCCACGACCCTCGAAGGACTCAGTCGATTGCTTGGAAACTACTTCATCAACAACTTCCCACAAAAGATCTTTTATTGGCAAGAAACATCTCAGTTGCAAATGGTGACCTCCTATGTGCCCTTTGCGGTGAGTTGGACGAAAACATTCAGCACGTCTTCTTCAATTGTAGGTTCGCGCAACAAATTTGGATTGAAACCTTTCGATGGCTGACTATCAAGCCGGTCACTCAAGCAATTCCAAGTTCTCATCTTCTTCGGTTCAACTCACAGTTTGGATCAAGTATGCTGAAAAGAATTGGATCAACTATTTAGATTGGAATTGTTTGGACTCTTTGGAATATTCGAAATGAGATAATCTTTGATGGCAACATACCAATTTTGAGTCGGGTAATGGATGAAATCAAAGCTCGTCTTTGGTCATGGTTGTCGATTAAAATTTCAACTATTAGATCTCACTCCTTTGGGGAATGGTTAGCAAACCCCATTAATTATTGTGGCGTGGATACTACTGTGTAATTGTGTGGTATCCTAAACAGGGTGTGAGGTGTTTGGTGTGGTATCTTAAAACAGGGTGTGAATGTGAGGTGTTTAGAGGGATTTTATATTTCCTTGTTGTAAATTGTATGGTTTAAGTATCCCTTGTACTCATTCTAATACATATTTGTTTGTCTGATAAAAAAAAGAGGAAAAGATAACCAAAAAGAACCATACATATATAATATAGAATGCAATGAGCATTATATATATAGTAGATGAAACCCATCGTGTGAGTAAAAAATTAAAAACTAAATTATTATCATTAATTATTTACTTCAAATGTGTATTTTTACTGCAGATCACCTTGATCATCTTCGTATAATTTTTTCACACGTATTCTTGCACCGATTCGACCAATAATTATAAATGTAAAAAATAATTTTAATTTATTAAGTTAATTAATATTTATATAATCGTTGATAATCACATCAAAACTATAATCTTATTTCATAAAATATACGCACGTTATTTTCTTCATTTGCATCAAACGATCAGCTCCAGTGTAACAATAAATTAACTAGTGTCATTTATCATGTGAATAAATTAACTAGGTTTTATTTTTTAAATTAAAAAAATGAATATTTTTTTTCATTAGTTTTAACAAATAAAGCAGGCAAATGTTTATGTGTGACATCGAGTCTACGACTGCAACTTTATTAAGATATATATTTGATTCACTAGTTCAAGATAAAATAAAATACATCCTTGATTTGAACTACTAAATTATGAAGCAAGAAAATTATATATATATTTTTTTTGTACTACCTAAATACTGTATGACTTTTTAACCCCTAAAATATTTCAAACTTGTATCTTAAGAAAGCAATTAAAAAAGTCAGGCTCAAGCTTGAACTCAATAAAACTTGAGTGGTTAGCTAGACTTGTAACTAATACTCCATAATATATGTATTGAGCTTCACTGGTATTCAGTGGTTTTTTTTTTTAATTTCATAAATAAGCAAAAAACTTGTGAAGCGGATCCCTTTTTTGGACCGGTTATTTGAGGGATTCAGACTAATTGGGCCCAAAACAATTCATTCCCGTTTGGGTTGGGTTATTAACATCCCCATAATTAGCAGATACACCTTCCTATTAGTTCACCCATCAATTTTTTAAAAAAATAGTAGATAAATACCTACTAAACTGTCAAAATTACCCTTGTTCAATTTAATCTTCATTTTCTCTTTTTATTGCAAACCTAACAAAAAATACACCCCCTCCCCACAAAACCTAGGCGACGCCGGTGATTCCCATCAAACGCAACGGCGAGCGAGCAATTTTCCCATCCCATCAAACTCGGGGGCGATTTCTCCCTCCTCATTTCGGTAAAACAATTTAAAAAAACATAAATTATTTCGGAAGATATAATTTCAATTTAATACACAATTTCGAAAACATTGTGTTAAAATTTTAACTTAATTTCGGAACATTGTTTTTGAAAATTTTCGAACATACTTTTTTTTCAAAACCTTAAAAAATTCGAATCTTGTTTTCGAAATGTTTTAATGATTTCGAAAAACCAGGTCCGAAATACGTAAATCGTGAATGTTAAAAAAAAAACGTGAAAATGACAATCATACACTTTCCATCCAACTTCTAGGGCAAAAATACAATAATTAGTACAAAATACAATAATATATTTAACAAATAACAACATAAAAGTTTTCAACATTCAACTCTTAACACTTCATAAATTTTTTAACATTCAACATAAAAAGAAAAGAAAAGGGAGAACAATGAAATTCACTTACATATGTATTTCGAGACCCACTAATTTTCGTCATAGTTAATAAATAACACACTCTACAATCCTTTTTCCCCTAATCATCAATTTTGAAACTAGAAATTTGGAGGAGAAGTTATTTCTTATTTTTCCGCAGAGATACTGCGAGCCCTGTCAAATTCCATTAGATGGGTGTATCTAGTATCAGATTTTTAAGTTTTTAAAATATAAGAACATATAAGTCATTTCATAATTATATTAAAATTAAAGAAAAATGAAGGGGTTGTATCTCCCAATTAAGGGGTGCAAATAACCGGGGCCCTCCCGTTTTCTAATTTTCTGGGACAAATGTGGTCCAAACCAACCACAACAAGTTCTCTTTTGTCCATAGGCCATTTTCCCTGGTAGGGTTGTAAATGAGTTGGGTCGAATCTAATTTTGACAAAATATTTCGTATGAGACGATCTCATACATGAAACGGGGTACAATCATCCCTCTCAAAGTGATAAAACATCAATGTCCACATTATGTCCCTTCTCACTTAAGTGTCTCAAGGTACTAGAATTAATTTTTTGTAATACGTAGGAAGATCAAAAGACATTACAAAATATAGAAAACAAAATGGTTAACAAATTGAAGAAAACAAAGTAGTGTTTGAGTTGATAAATCACATGTCCGTAAATAGTACTCCTTCCGTCCTATTTTTGATTATCTGATTACTGTAGACACGGAGATTAAGAAAAAATAGAAGATAATAGTATTAAATGGTGTAATGTGGATTTGATGGAAGGAAATAATAGTATTAAATGGTGTAAAATGAGTTTGGTAAAGAGAAATAATAGTATTAATTAGTATTGAAAGTTGATTTATTTCCTTTTTAGAAAGTGTCCAAACAAAATAATTAGAACGACTATTTGCGGAAAGTGGACAATCAAAATTAGGACAGAGGAAGTAAACAGTTAGGTCTAGTTCAATTGTTCCGCAGCCAAAATCATAACAGAAATACTATATTGACTTATATGTTCGCATATATATACATACATATGGTAAGTAGTAAATTATGCATATTTTTAATAGATTAGAGTGCAATTTATTGGACTCGTTTATATTAAGATGGCATGATTAACTACTTATATGTGTTTTGATGATATTATTCCACACTTAATCTATCTATTGTATTTTTGGTGAATTTTAGGTATTTTTAAAACTTTTTTGATGAAGCCTGAGACAGAGCTGAATATGATCTTGGGATTGTTTATTTCATCTAATTTAACTTTCAACATATTTGGATGTTTAATTTGGATTGACCACCTAGATTAGATTATTCTTGTATGTCTGCTAGTTCGTAAATTTGTAATCCGTAATTGTTGCAAATTTATGGCAATTGGTAGCAACTAGTAATTTGCTAGGGTGATTTAAATCGGGTTCTTTCGAATCGAGCTTGCGTATTCGGGAATTTGTTTGTCCTTTATCCTAGGGTTTAATGCTTTTGACTGGGTTAAATTTAGATCGTATCTAGACTGTTCAGTTAAAAAGAATCGTTGGAAAGCTTGTTTCAATTGAGTATAATTAAGGGATAAAAACCGATAGTCAGAGCTTGTTGGCTACTGAGGGGCATTAATCCTAAAGATAAATAAAGTAAACGTCGCTGTCAGTTAACAACATTAAAGTCGAGGGATGAATGAACTGTGAATTGAAATAAAGTAAACGTCGCTGTCAGTTAACAATTTTAAAGTCGAGGGATGAATGAACTGTGAATTGAAATAACCTTTTTATTATTGAAATTCTTTATTAAATTAATTGTTATTTTCCTAGCAATTTGTTATTAGTAGTTTTAGACATTCAATCCAAACTCTCCTTTTTTGTGTTACGTGTTTATCTCTATAATTTCATACAATTAACATAACAATTATTCTACGTTTCATATGGATCGACCCCTTACTTGTCACTACTATGAATTAGTAAAGTAGACTAGGGTATTTATTTTTGTTGCCACATCAACAGTGCGGTTAACATATATATATATATGCTTAATAAACAAAAATAGTTGGCTTAAATACGAACTGCTCCGCACAACAAAGCTTGTAACGTGATTGCATGAATTAGAACTAAAGAGCCACATCATGACTTGCAGACTTGGTTTATTGATTTATCAAATCACATTAAGTATATAAGTTAATTTCAACATGGTGAAATTGGTTTATCAATTTTGTCTGAATTTCTTGATGCGCTAACTCTCATTGATATTTGAATTTCCCTTTTAAGTCCGCTGTCCCCCACTACTTGTAATTAAGTTGCAACATATTTTTTTTTTCGAAACATTAAGTTGCAACATATTAGTTAATGAAAAAATGAAAAGGAAGGTATGTATACCATTTTCAAAACAAAAACAATTAAAAATTAATAATCAAACCAGCTTTATGTAAATTTCATAATAATCTTTTCTAATATGTTTGTGAAAAATAATCGCACTATGCAAAACAGCATTAATTCAATATTATGGTTTGAGTAAAGTTGTATCACGTGTTTTAGTATCTTTTTTCGATAATTCCATTAATTTTTTCACACATACGATACCAAAACGAGCTCTAAATATATGGAGTAATAAATAAGATCAATAATTACATAATTAATTATTGTGATTATAGTTATGACTTGAGAGTACTCAATTGCGGTCTTTGAATTGGAATTCATACCTTTCAAAAAAATAAAAAAAAATTGGAATTCATGCTGAAATAAAATGTACGAGTACTTCTACTCTTTTGAGTAAATTTAATCGATGAAATGCCTACGCACGCATGCAAACTGTTATATATGATTGGATTTTAGAATACATAATTTCATAAAGTGCTTGAATTTGTTTGAATGTTACGACTAATTTAATTGATGGCAGTTATAACGGAAAGAATATTTTTTTAGGACAATAACTTAGAGAGATTGTATTTTAAGGACAATAATTTTATGAACTTGAAAATGTAAGACAATATGTTTTAAAATATGAAAATATAGTATGTTTTAAAATTTGTAAATATAGAACAATCGAACCCAAATAAACCTAAATTGAGCAGAAATATCAAGTGAGATTTGGGCTTGTTGGGGTTCAATTTCCTACATTTACTTTATTTTTAAAAATAGTCCAATATTTACAAATTTTAGTAAATCAATTGATAGTTACATATTATCTTAAAATAATATAGTTGAAATTACCGATTACAGATTTTTACATTACTGTTATGGCTCCTCGTTCGATGAAGTTGATAATGTAAATCTTCAAATGTCTCTGCGTGTATAAATGTATAGTACTATTAATTTTCTAATTCAAATTAATTATATATTTGTGTGAAATTTTAATTAATAATGCACTTGCAGCATACCAACATCACTTACCGAGAAGCAAGGAACTTTTATGAATTAATCGAGGAAATGGCGAAAGGGCTCGGAGATGAGCAAAATATATGCATAATTTTAATAAATTATAATTTATTAATTAACTAATTCTTGATTATATTATAAATTGTTGACCGGCTATATTAGCGGGAAGCTCTGCAGGAGGATTAGCGACTATCTTGCACAGTGATAAATTTCGCGCAGTTCTGCCAATAACTGTAAAGTGAAGTGTGTTTCGGATTCCGGTTTCTTCATCCGTGGTATAACTCACAATCATATATATGTTTTAATTTTTATACAATGTTATAAAAAAATTACATATCTAATTCATTTCCTTATTCTTAATTTAGTGACAAGAAAGGTCTTCCTGGCATCAAACTTAGAGAGATCGCCTTCGCCCGTGACGTAATTCGCACACACGTAGTGTAATTTAATTTTTCTACATTTTCACACACATATTATAAATATTTAAAAATCAAGCATAATAAAAAGAATTGTTACATGTTTTTATTAATAAATATGTGACGTGCAGGAATTAGCTACTACTTTGTCAAATTCATGCACTGATAAAAGAAATTCGGAATTGGTGAAAGTTGAAAATACATTAATTTCATATTTTCTTATATATATATGTATATATATATATATATATAGTTTTAATATGGAGACCACGAGTGGTCATCTTATAGGTTCCGATTGATTTATTTTTTTCTACCTCAAACATTACATAATTAAATAATTTAAATTAATTTTAAAAAAAATCCTACACCCTAAAACCCAAATCATTAACCCTAAACCATGACCCATTCGGGCCGGGTGAACCATGAACCACTCGGGCAGAGTGAACCATGAACCACTCGGGTCGGGTTTGGATCCGTAATTTAATTTAAATTATTTAATTAGTGCAAAGTGATATTTTTTTCAAAATTTAATTTAAATTATTTAAATGAGTAAATTAAATTACGGAGAACCAGACCCGAATGATTCATGGTTCATGGTTCACTCTGCCAGAGTGGTTCATGGTTCACCTGGCCCGAATGGGTTATGGTTTAGGGTTCATTATTTAGATTTTAGGTTGTAGGATTTTTTTTCAAAATTAATTTAAATTATTTAATTAGATAATAAGCTGAGGTGGAAAGTCAAATCATCAATTGAGCTCCATAAGATGACCACTCGTGGTCTCCATATCAAAACTGTATATATATATACGATTTTGATATGGAGCCTAATATTGGACTCCTTATGGAGCCTAATCTCAAAACCGGCCCAAGTGGTTCATGGTTCACCCGGCCCGAACGGTTGATGATTTAGGGTTTATGGTTTAGGGCTTAGTTTGGGAATATGCCACAATATTAGGCTCTATATCAGAACTATATATATATATATATATATATATATATATATCAAGATTAAATGTTAAAAATGTGTTAATCTTATTAATTTGTTATACTGTCTATTTTTCGAGTATTTAATCAATGACATTGAGATGCCGCTTTTCATCATAGAATCGGCTACCTGATAAGCATCAAAATCTGATTATAGAATGAAAAATGACGTCTCAATGTCTCCAACTAAATACTCGAAAAAGAGAGATACTATAACAAATTAATTAATAAGAGTAAAACATTGTTAGCATTTAATCTTCATATGTAGAAATATATAAAATTAATGCATTTTCAACTTTCAACAAATCGAATTTCTTTTGGATGTGCACGAACTTGGCAAAATAACAAGCTAATTATGCACGCCATGCATATTTATGAATAAAAACATGTCACAATTCGTTATTATGTTTGACTTTTATATAGTAATAATGTGTGTGTGAAAATGTAGAAAAAATAAATAATACGTGTGTGTGAACTACGTCACAAACGAAGACTATCTCTCTAAGTTTGATGCTAGAATAGTCCTTCTTGTCGCTAAATTAAATAAAAAAATGAATTAGATATGTAATTTTGATAATATTGTATAAAATTAAAACATAATTAATTGTGAATTATACCCACGAATGAAGAATCCGGAATCCGAAATGCTTCACTTTGCAATTACTGGGCAGGATTACACCAAATTTATCGTAGTACAGAATTGTGGCTAATCCTGCTGCAAAGCTACCCGATAATACAACATATCAACAATTTATAATATAATCAAAACTCGATTATAATTAATTAATTAATTAAAATTACGCATGAGTTTTGCGCATGTCCTAGTCCTTTCGCTTTCATCTCCTCGATTAATGCATAAAAATTTCACTCTCCTCGATAAGTGATGTTAGTACTCTAGAAGTGCATTCACTACAAAGAAAGCGGGATTTAACAACGGTTTTTAGCAATGGTACATTTAACCGTAGTAAATAGCAACAAACTTTTCGACGGTTAAGGTTAAACGGTCAAAGTCGTTGAGTTTAGCGACGGTAGCGACAATTTTGCTAAGGTTTCTACAATCTAGGTCAAACCAGGTCATTTCTCGACAGTTACAACAATCGCTAAATTGCAACCCGGAGCACGAAGCGCCTCGTCGCTTGAGCCACTGCCCAAACCGCCCTTTAACGGCAGGATTTTGAATTTTTTGACGGATTAGTGACGATTTGCAGTCTATTATACCCCTGTCGTAGCATTTGCACTGGATTTTCTGTAAAAAAATTTGCCCGTCGCCGTCGTCCCACCGTAAAATGAAGGAGTAGAGCATTCCGTACACGTCAATGTTGGGGTTATACGTGTTGGGATTATACTGGAAAGTATGCTTTTACTTTGTATAATCAGACTAACTGAATTTCGGACTTATTTACTGAAATAAATTGTTTATCACTGATGCTTTAAATATCATCGAATGTTACATATATTTACTGCATAATTGTTCATTAAATAAATCGTGTTACATTGTAGTTAATTTAGTGATACCAAGATCACATTTAAAGATTAAATTAACGTTCCTTGTAACTAAAAGTACACCATTCATTACCTAGATGAAATGAACAATCCATCATTGAAAGGTTGTAGTGTAAAAATTAAGTTCGATTGGTTTGTCTTGACCGATTAGATTTTTGGCAATAATAGTGCATGAATGCATTGAAGAGGACCTCTGGGAGGATAAATTCTTGAGCGAACTAGGAAAAATTAGACCTCGGTTTTCTTAGTTATTTCTTAATCTTAATACAAGATTATCCCTTAAATAGGATTGCGTGTTAGTTAGTAACTATTGCTTTGACTTATTATGGGAAGAATCCGGTGAATTTCAATACCCTATATCTTGGGCAATATTATTGATCACATCGATTTTAAATTATAATTTAATTCAAAAAGAAATTAAAATATATTAAATTTGCCCCCTTGTTTTTCTTGAAATTCATAGTTTTATCATACCAAATCTTTTTTTTGGAACTATTTCGGTGTGGATAATAATGTTTAACGGATCTATTCATGGATGAATATTTAAATTAAATTAATTTTTATAATTATTACTAGCATGAATTAATTAATATGTTAATCTTAAATAATAATCCAATAACAAATCATGCCATATTCAATCAATTCAATATGGGTTAAACCTGGATAGTAAAATATTAATTATGTAGTGGGATTAATTATATTTATGGGGACTAATAATAATGGTCTTGTTTATTGATAATTCAAAAGAAATTCCCAAATATTCCCTTAATTCTCAATTCTCGACTATCCCCCCCAAAAGAGGAAGTCCATATAGCTAAAAAGGTGTTTAAAAAAACAAAAAATAAACTTTATTGCTATTTTTCCTTTGTTTTTTTACTAATTTTTCCAAAGACATGGAATTGTTCGGGAGAAAGATTTGAATTTTTGAAAATGAAGATCCCCTATTTATTGGAATACAAGATTATCTCATTAAATTCAAGGAAAAACAATGTGGGAAAATCTTTTAGATGTCCAAGAAATTTTTGAATATATAGAAATTTTCTTGAATATATATTATGGATATTGTTTTTCCACAATTAAAATATTCCACAAAAAATCCCACCTCATCACATTATTGGATTTTTCCTAAATATTAGGTCAAGATTCCAAGATTTGATCTTCTTGAATTTATGAGATATTTTTTAATTATTCCAAGAAATACATATCTTCCATAATATATTTTCAAGAAAATCAAGAAAATCTTTTCTTGCCCTTTTTATTTTCAAATTTTCCAATATTCATTATGAATAACCAAGTTTGAGATTTCCAATTTAATGAGATAATCTTGTATTCCAAGAAATACATATCTTCATTCCATAACAAAATTTTTTCCTTTTTGTCTTTTCCCTCTTATCCATAATTTTCAAAAAAAAATTGGAAAAATTAGCAACAAATATTTATTTTATTTTTAAACACCTTTTCCAGCTTATTCACTTTATGTTGGGCTAATTACTGCCTTTAGAGAATTAAGATGGATTTTCCAATGCGGATTTGTTGTTGAATTATCAATATTGAGCCACAATATTATTCAAGCTATAAATATTAATTAATCCCACTACATAATTAATATTTAACTATCCAACTTAACCCATATTACACCAATATGGCTCCCAAGCTGGTATTATTTCCTCGGTTTAAGATTATCTTTAAATTAATTAATTCAAGCCACCAAATTTGATAGCTTTCCGTAGAATTAATATCTTTTGTCCTTGGTTAAGGAACGATTCAACATTATTATCCATACCGAAACTAGTTCCACTTGCAAGATTTGGTATGATAAAGCTTATAAACCTCCCAAGAGGGCAAATCGAATGTCATGCATTTTGCACAATGATTCTCCGTGATTAAATCTTAGCAATCACATGTGACCAATAATATTGCCCAAGATAAAAAGTATTGAATCTCGTTGATTCTCTACCCATGATAAGTCAAAGCAATAGTTACCAACCACACGTGATCCTATTTAAGGAACGAAGATTAAGAAATAACAAACCACTGATGTCTAATTCTTCCTTGTTCGGCCAAAGAATTTGTCCTCCTCAGAGGGTCCTATTCAAAGGCATCACCATGCACTAGTGTAATCTCTTGGTCAAGACAAGTCAATCTGAGCCTTACACTTCAACCTTTCATGATGGATTGTTCATTTCCATCTAGGTCGTGAATGGTGTACTTTTAGTTACAAGGGAATGTTAATTTAATCTTCTGTGATCTTGTATCACTAAATTAACTACAATGTAACACGTACTATTTATTGAACAATTATGCAGTAAATATATGTAACATTCGATGATATTTAAAGATCGCGATAAACAATTTATTTCAAAGAATAAGTCCGAAATTCAGTTAGTCTGATTATACAAAGTAAAAGCATACTTTCCAGTATAATCCCAACAATCTCCCACTTATACTCAAAGTCTGCTTTTAAGTATACTACAACATGTCTCGTGTAGTTCCTAATACGTGACATCTAATGTCACCTACACGAACCTAATAATTTCTCCCACTTATACTCAAAGCAGATTGGCAACGGTCTTGACACCCATTCCTTCCACATGTCTCTCGAATATATTCAGAGGCAGACCCTTTGTAAATGGATCTGCTAGGTTGTCTTCAGACGCTATCTTTGCCACCTATATATCTCCTCTCTTAACGATATCTCGTATAAGATGGTATTTCCTTTCAATGTGTTTGCTGGCCTTGTGGGCTCTTGGTTCCCTTGAATTTGCAACTGCTCCGGCATTGTCACAATAAACAGTGATTCTGCTAGGCAAATTCGGAACTACATTCAAGTCCACTAGGAAGTTCTTGAGCCAAACCGCTTCTTTCGCTTCCTCGCAAACAGCTACATATTCGGCTTCCATGGTAGAATCTGCGACGCATTTCTGCTTGACGTTTCTCCATGTCATGGCTCATCCCCCCATGCAAAACACACTACCGGAGGTAGATTTTCTGGAGTCTATGTCTGATTGGAAATCCGAGTCCGTGTAGCCAATGGGGATTAGAGTATCTGACTGTTAAATAATATTCTATCCCGAGTTCTTTTCAGATACTTCAAAATGTTTTTAATCGCCATCAATGTTCTTTTTTTCCCGGTTACTTTGATATCTTGCCACCATGCCAACGAAAGCAGATCCGGTCTCGCATACGAAGATTGCATACATGAGGCTTCCGACAGCCGAAGCATATGGAATGCCTCTCATGTCATCTATCTCCTTTTGCGTCTTAGGGCACATTTTCTTGGATAGATGGATTCCATGTCTGAAAGGTACGAAGCCTTTCTTGGAATCTGATCTGAATCGTTTCAAGACAAATCTATGTAAGAAGAAGCGACAAGCCTATCATCATTTTCTTGCGATCTCGAAAGTGATCTTGATCCCAAGGATGTGTGCGGCTTCCCCTAAGTCCTTCATATCAAACCTGCTTTTGAAAGTCATGCCCTTACGCCCGATAACACCTTTACATCGCTCCCGATGATCGTAATGTCGCCTACGATAGTACTAAGAATACCAATGCAGTTCCGACACGCTTTTTGTACACACAACTTTCGAACTCGTTTTGATCAAACCCATAAGACTTTATAACATGATCAAAACATTGGTTCCAAGCTCTGGATGCCTGTTTGAGTCCGTATATGGACTTCATGATCTTACAAACTAGGTGTTCTTGGCCTTTTTCAATGAAGCCTTGGGGTTGTTGCATATAGATCTCTTCATCAAGACTTCCGTTAAGGAAAGCTGTCTTGACATCCATTTGCCAGATTTCAAAGTCGAGATGCGCAGCAATCAATAAGAGAATATGGATGGACTTGAGCATGGCTACAGGCAAAAAAGTTTCCTCATAATCGATCCCTTCTTTCTGAGTATAACCTTTCGCCACGAGTCTTGCCTTGAAGGTTTCCACCTTTCCGTCCGGTCCTCTTTTTCTCTTATACACCCACTTGCAACTAATGGGTTTGAACCCATTAAGTAGTTCGACTAGCTCCCACACTCTGTTATGATTCATAGAACCCGTTTCGGCTTTCATTGCTGTTTGCCAAGAATCTGCGTCCTTGTCTTGGATTCCCTCGTCATATGTTCATGGGTCTGATTCATCTTGTCCGGGAATCAAGTCCGAGTACTCTCTTATTCCCATGAATCTCTCGGGATGTTCCACAACCCTCCCACTACGACGAGGTTCCGGTTGTGTAAGTGTGTCGTTTGGTATGTCATCTTGTACAGTTGGCATTGAGGTTAGCCCTCTTAGCTCATTTAAGGTAATCTCACTTCTGGGTCTTCTTTCGTTCATATAGTCTTCTTCCAAAAATCTAAAGTGGGTGCTTATTACCACCTTTTGATCTTCGGAACCATAGAACATACACCCTTTTGTTCCCTCGGGGTATCCCACAAACAACCTTAATTCTGATCGAGGATCCAATTTACTTGCTTCCTTGTCCAACACGTAGGCCGGACACCCCCAAATCCTCATGTGTCTCAAACTAAGCTTGCGCCCGGTCCACAATTCTTTGGGAGTTTTGGGAACCGATTTGGATGGCACCAAGTTCAGAATGTAGGCTGCTGTTTCCAAGGCATGACCCCAGAACGACTTGGGAAGATCCGCATAACTCATCATAGATCTAACCATTTCCAAAAGATTTCTGTTTCTTCGCTCTGCAACCCCGTTTTGTTGAGGGGTTCCGGGTGCAGTTAGCTGGGATGCAATCCCTTCATCAGATAAGTAGTTCAAAAACTCATCGCTGAGGTATTCGCCTCCACGATCGGATCGTAGAGACTTGATACGTTTTTCCCTATGATTCTCTGCTTGAGCCTTAAATTCTTTGAATTTCTCAAAGGTCTCAGATTTATGCTTCATAAGGAAAATATAACCGTACCTTGAGTAGTCATCAATAAAAGTGACGAAATACTCTTAACCTCCTCTTGCTTTGGTTGACATTGGACCATATACATCTGTGTGAACGATTTCTAACACTTCTTTGGCTCTATTCCCCTTGGCTCCAAATGCCCTCTTGGTCATTTTACCCTCCAAACATGATTCGCAGGTTGGAATTGGTTCAACTTGGAGAAACTCCAGTGAACCGTCTTTCACCAATCTTTGGATTAATATGCCCCAATCTTAGATGCCATAGAAGTGTCTCGTTCACGTCTGATGAACATTTTATTTTCTCGGAAATAGTTGATGTGTTATAAAATGCATTTCATGAGTGGTGTGCACAGTTAATTGTATAGATATTATTCGACAACGTTCCATGACAGATAAATTTATCAAAAGGAGAAATGGTAACAACTTTATTAAAAGTAGCCGAATATCCATCAAGAAAAAGTTTAGAAACTGAAATTGAATTCTTTCTAAAACTCGGAACGTAAAGAACATCTCTTAAAATTAAAATTCTGTCTTCAAAAGACAGTGCACTTTCTCCCATCGCTTCACCGCCACTCTCGTAGAAGATCGCCCAAAGGTGATGAGGATCTCACTCGCACTAAGTTGTTTCGGTCTGTTTGAACCCCTCAGAAAAGTGAAACAAACATGATCGATGGACCTCATCCACTACCCATAAATGGGAGGCATACGCCGCTAAGCAAGTTTCAACAACTAGTGCGTGAGAATTACCTTTCTTTCCATTCCTTTTGGGATTGGAACAGGCTGACCTCGAGTGTCCTACTCTCCCGCTTTCCAAAACTTTCCTCATGCTTGATTTCATGCTCTTATTTGATGTTGAGTCTGCTTGGTTCAACTTTCTTCTCTTTTCATCATCCTTATCACCACTTGACCTAGGATGAAAAGAAGATTTATGTTTTCCCAAGTTCTTTTCCTCGCGCTCCCTTTCCATTTCAACCAAAGTGAGAGCATTTACAAGATCATCTACTGTAAAATCTAGATGTTCCATTAGATACTCAAGATAGTGGTGATTATAGCTCTTTGGTAAGGATTGGAGAATGAAATCAATCTTAGTCTTGAAATCACATTTTTAACCGAGGATCTCAAGTTCCTCAAATAACACCATAACCCTAAGGACGTGCTGCGCTACAGTTGTCCCTTTTTCCATTTTAAATTCAGTAATTTCTTGCTTCACACTTTGGATTGCCATATGGGTCTGATGTGCGAACATCGCTTCGAGATTCTGTAAGATGTCTGCAGCTGACTCATATTCTTGATGAAGGTGTTTCAACGCATCTGACAGATGTGCCAGAATTGTATCCTTCATCAATTTATTTGCCAGCTCCCATTCACCATAAATCATCTCATCCCATATTCCTGCATCCTTAGTTGGTTTTTCGGGTTTTGGTTTATCAAGTACCCATTTGGAAGGTGATGCGGTTAGGACAGGTTTTAGTTTGTATTTCCAATCAAAATAGTTTTCACCAGTAACCAAATTGTCTTTAAGTATATTGAACAGTGGATTAAAAGGTTGCGACATGATGAACTGAAATAAACAATAATATGCATAAGCACAAATATATCACAAGGTTCGATCACATGCATCATATTTAAAATCTCAAAAAAAATATGAACATGCATCAGCCAACATCTCAAAACAGTTTAAATAAGCCACGTGGGGTGGGTCATTATTTAAACACATTAAAGCAGGTTACAAACAAGAACAATTACAAACCTTTAATATCCAGATTAATAGTTGGCTCCCACTTGACCAATATAAAATTGACAGGGACTTCGGGGAAGTATATGCATATCAATTTTATACCTAAGTAATAACCATGATTAAATACAGGATTATTATTTCGCTTTGAACGAGCCTCGTGGGGAGGGTCATCGTCGCCACTAGTAATAATCCACAATCATCCATTTGGAATTCATTCATGTGAAAGCTAACTTTTGACCGTCCCGTGGGGGGAATTTCTCCAAGTTCACAAATAAATAAATCATGGAGGTCAAAATTAATTCAATTTTATTATCCGGAATAAAATTGTCAATTAATTATTTAAACATACTTAGTAATTTTTTATGGTGAGATTTTTCATTGGGTAACTCTCATGCAAACAGATTTAAACAAATTAAATAAAGCATAAGATAACACAATAATAAATCAAGCAAAGCGGAAAAATAAACATATTGGGCACAAATTATCCAATTGTCATGGTTTGATTTTTCTTGGCTTGATTTTGAAGAAACGCCGTCTTGAATTTCTCCCACTCGATCGTCTCGAAAAAGAACTCCGTCTCGAAACGCCACGCCAAGTAGTCATGATCGGGATGCACGCCAGATCCGCCGGCCCTTGACCGAAGCCGCGATCTTTAACCTGGCGTCAAGATCGCCAGCGCCAAGGCGACCTCGGCGAGCATCGCCGCGTCGGCCTCGACAGCCTCGGCGGTGACGCGCATACCCTACAAGATCCACGCACGCAGCTCTCCAACCTCGCCTCGCCGCGGAACTTCGGCCGCGCAAGGTCCTCAGGCGCGCCTTTCTTAGCGCCAGCCCGTCGGCTTTCGCCCGCGGCACAGGTGCGCTATCGCCCGCCCGTCTTCGGCCTGATCTCGCGCTCAAGGCCCCTCGGCCTCACCCCTCGCCCGTCACGCGTGCACAGTAATGCGTCCGCGTCACCATACCTCCCTCCCTCGCAGCACGTTTTGCGCGACGCACGCCACGCCTTGCTTCGATTTTATCCTTTAATTCTTCGTTTCCGCCTCCATTTCCGATCCGGTTACAATTTATTTACAAAAAATAAATAAACCTAGATCTAGACTAGTCTATTACATTGATCAAATCAAACAAATCCTAATCTACTCGTGGATTTTCTCACGAGGCAAAACGAATTCGAACGAATCAAATTAAAAAAAACCACAATTTATATGCATGCATAAATAAACACATTAAATTCCATGACAATTGGATACCTGCAAAAAAGATCTAGCAATTCTACTATCCAATTTCAAATTTAATGACAACGAATTAAATTACAATTTAAAAAATTCAGAGCCCGAAACCGAGGCTCTGATACCAGTTGTTGGGGAATAAGTTGCAAGGATCTATTCGGGATGAATATTTAAATACAAATTTAATTCTTATAATTATTACTAGCATGAATTAACCCAATATTAATTCAAATAATAATCCAACAACAAATCATGCATATAATCAATTCACGTAAAACCTACGCATGCGGAAATTCTACGAGTTTACGTGAACATACCTCTTGGGACGGTAATGGTCTTGTTGATTAGACTCACCAAAAGAACTTCCCAAGTATTCCCTTAATCCTTGCTCGACTATCCGGTGGTAGGACACTTGCGAACAATTAACAAAAGGAAAATAAACTTTGTTGCACCACCTTTGTGGATTTACTAATTTTTCCAGCACATGAAATTGTACTTGGGAATGAAAGAATCATCCCCTATTTATAGATGGGGTGTTGGTCGAAATATTGGGGAAAAAACAATGAGGGAAAATCTTTTCTTGATCTCCAATAAATCTTGAATATATCTCCTATATTCTTTTCTCCATAATTAAAATATTCCACAAAAAATCCCACCTCATCACATTATGGATTTTTCGAAAATATTAGGTCAAGATTCCAAGATTTGGATCTTCTTGAATTTATGAGATATTTTTGTATTCCAAGAAATACATATCTTCCATAATATCTTTTCAAGAAAATCAAGAAAATCTTTATTGCCCTTTATATTTTCAAGATTTTCGAAATATTCATTATGAATAACCAAGCGGGAGATTTGTTGAATTTAATGAGATAATCTTGTATTCCAAGAAATACATATCTTCATTCCATAACAAAATTCAAAGAAAATCTTTCTCCCCTCTTATCCATAATTTTCGAAAAAATTGGAAAATTAGCAACAAATATTTATTTTATTTTTAAACACCTTTTCCAGTTATTGGACTTTATGTTGGGCTACTTGGGGGGCCTTTAGGAGCATTAATATTGGACATTCCAATGGATCTTGAATTATCAATATTGAGCCACAATATTATTGAAGCCCATAAATATTAATTAATCCCACTACATAATTAATATTGCACTATCCAACTTAACCCATATTACAGTCAATATGACTCCCGGTTATTATTTCCCGTGTTTAAGATTATCTAGCCCATTAATTAATTCAAGCCACTGAAATAGCTTTCCGTTAATTAATATCTTTTGTCCTTGGTTAAGGAACGGTTCAACATTATTATCCATACCGGAAACTAGTTCACTTGCAAGATTTGGTATGATAAAGCTTATGAACCTCCCAAGGGGGCAAATCGAACAAGCGTACTTGCACACGATTCTCCGTATTAAATCTTAGCAATCACATGTGACCAATAATATTGCCCAAGATAAAAAGTATTGAATCTCGTTGATTCTCTACCCATGATAAGTCAAAACAATAGTTACCAACCACACGTGATCCTATTTAAGGAACGAAGATTAAGAAATAACGAACCACTGATGTCTAATTCTTCCTTGTTCGATTCAAGAAGAATTTGTCCTCCTCAGAGGTCCTATTCAAAGATTATCACCATGCACTAGTGTAATCTCTTGGTCAAGACAAGCCAATCTGAGCCTTACACTTCAACCTTTCACGATGGATTGTTCATTTCCATCTAGGTCGTGAATGGTGTACTTTTAGTTACAAGGGAATGTTAATTTAATCTTCTGTGATCTGGTATCACTAAATTAACTACAATGTAACACGTACTATTTATTGAACAGTTATGCAGTAAATATATGTAACATTCAATGATATTTAAAGCATCACTGATAAACAATTTATTTCAGTAAATAAGTCCGAAATTCAGTTTTGATTATACAAAGTAAAAGCATACTTTCCAGTATAATCCCAACATCCAATTGTCATGGAATTTAATGTGTTTATTTATGCATGCATATAAATTGTGGTTTTTTAATTCGATTCGTTCGGATTCGTTTTGCCTCGTGAGAAAATCCACGAGTAGATTAGTATTTGTTTGATTTGATCATTGTAATAGACTAGTCTAGATCTAGGTTTATTTATTTTTGTAAATAAATTGTAATCGGATCTGAAACGGAGGCGGAGACGAAGAATTAAAAGACGGATCCTAAACCGGCGAGTAGGCGTACGTCGGCGCTTAAATGTGCCAAAGGAGGCACGCTGCGACGACGAAGCTTGGGCGCAGACGGGCGTAGGGCGAGGCCGAGGGGCCGAGCGCACTCGATCCGACGGGCGACGCTGGCGGCGGTACCGCTTAAGTTTCATGGGCTTACGACGCGTCTGAGGATGGGGGACGCGGGCGGGCGACGCTGGGCGACGGTGTGTACTATCAGCGTAATGCCTAGTAGACATGTGTATTCATACAAGTGTTATCTTAACAACGGATACACATTTTATACCGTAGATCATGATGCCATAAGTACTATGCAATAATGGAAAGTGTCCATTATCAAGAATCGCAGTGGATCAATCAAATACTACTTACTTTGGACATGATTGTCAATATTTGGGAACTCGATTGTATTGTTCACCGTCAACCAATCTTCGAGTGTAGTTGGGTGAGGATCCTAACGGGGTCCAAGTTGAAAGTTCCGGGTTAAATGCGCGTTGATTTGAAGAATGTGGGATACTGAGAGATGACCCTTACATAATGGCGACCAAGCTCAACAAATTTTCTATGTCCCCACCCAATTAATAAGAAATGGTCCATTGTGGTTACGTCAAAAACAAATTTAACAATAGTTTCCAGATTAGCGACCATGTCGATGAAGATGTTGACACAATTGATGATCCTTTTCAGAACTTCACTCATTCTGTACTATCTTTCGATGATCCTGCAAATCCATGCACATACCAGAGAATAATTAGAGATGAGGATGAATATGGCAATCCGGATCTTGTTAACATTTATGGTCATGAACGAGAAAGGTCAACCAAAAAACGAAAAAGAAAAACAAGTGCTAAAAAGAAATGTACGACTTTATTGAATGTTGTTTCTTCTGCTATATTAAATGTTGTTTCGTTTGCTTTATTAAATAAAGTGAACTGGATCAACAGGTTCCGAGGCAACGAGATAATGAACATTGTGGACATTTTGTGTGTTGCTTTATTGAAGATATAATCCGCGTTTCTCTAACGAACATTCCTCTCAATGCAAGTCAATTTATCGATTTATCTAAATTATTATTGATTGAATAAAAATTCATACTATATTGATTGATTCGTTGTTTGCAGTTTGTCTATGAACGTGAGCTCAATTCTTACTCTAAGAAAAGACTGGAGAAATGGAAAAACGATTGGACGGGGTACCTTTACAATCGATTCTTATATTCATACGATATTGAGTGATCGTTGTTTGAAATTTTGGTAGCATGCAATTAAATTATATATTTGTGATGATATATATTTCATGTTTTTGATGTATTGGACGTATGTTTATGATTGTATGTTTATTTATTTCATGATGTGTATGTTTATTAATTTATTTGATGTTTTGATATATATATATGTGGTATAAGTTTTGGTTTATGATTTTATTATAGGATTTTTGGTTTATGGTTTATGGTATTGGACGTATATATAAGTTTTGGTTTATAGTTTTATTATAGGATTTTTAAAATATAAATTAATAATTAAAAAAAAAAAAGATATTGGACAAATGTTAATAAATAACTGCCTATCTAACATAATAAACGAAATTATATAAAAAATAATTATGTTAGATGTTATTAATAACCGCATTGTCCAAGCCCCTTTCTTAAAAAGCGGTTGAAAACCGTTTGTCAAAATCTTGATTTTGACAATTTTTTTATCATCACCATCCAAGCTTGACATTTATTCTTTATTTGGAGAGCGATTATAACCGCTCTCCAAGGTCATTTTCACAAGCTGTCCAAGCCCAAATGTGTATTAGTGAAATTCTTATTTTTAAAAAAATATTTTATATTTATAAATTATGAAAATATTTGTTCATAATAGTAATAATAATAATGCTAGCATTCATTTACAGGCTGGTTCACTGGAGTGTTACTTTTTAAAATTGTGAGCATACAAAATATTAAATAAATCTCGGACGTTATTTTATACTCCATTAACAATAAAATTGGATTTTATTTTTGTAAAATTAACGGGTGAAAATTATATTAAAATTAGCACAAAGATTGCTTAATTTTTGTACATAAAATTGGATTGGAAATTTGAACTACCTGCAAGTTTTCAGAGGCATTTATGATTTGTACAGAAAATTAAGATTTGCTGTATTGTACAGAGGCAATTTTGATTTGTACATGTATCACAAAATTATGATGCATGTGCTGAACATAATATATATATATATATATAAAGTAAAAAAATTCATATAGATATACATACACATATAATTAATTGTTAGTAACTATAAAAGGACTCAATCATTGGTTTTCACTTTTTGTTTTCAGGCAACCAAACGGGCAATAAAGTTAAACTCTGAGTGCAAGACCAAACCAACCACATGCATCTCAGCCCATCTTAGCACATGGACAAATATTTCTATTTTAGGATTAGGAAATTTAGTATATTGTCTTAGAAATTAAAGTGACGTGTTTTAATTTCCAAAAGAATATATATATAATAAAGTGTAATTATCCATCATTTTCCACATTTATAAAAGAATTAGAGATAAGCACTATGTACTAAATTAATTACTAGTCCAAAATACAAATATTTGCCTATGTGATATTTTTAACTTGGCTGAGTCTTGTATGCATTCAGGTGTATCGTGCACTTATAGTGCATTTTAAAATCATGCAATTTGCTGTACTTAAAGATGAAATTTATTTATACTGAAATGTGCAATTATTTTTCTATATATATAATTGTGTGGTTCAGTGTAAATAAATTGCATCTTTCAGTATAACAAGTTGCACGATTCTAAATTGCACTATGAAAGCACGGTGTACCTGTGCACATGAGACCCACTCTTTTAACTCTATCCATTTTATGTTCAGCATATCACAATTTAGTGATAAATTTATTATGAAGATTTATGTACGAATCACGGCCCCTCATAACTACTAGCTTGACGTATTTCGAATAGTAGTCATCAGAGATATATATAAGCTTATATATGTTGTCGGTCCAATTTTTGGACATAGAGAATAAATTGTTTACAACATGTGACAAATTAATTAATTAATTGGATATGTAAAGAGTAAAAGTATACATTCAACAAAAAGAATAAAAATAAGATGTATTGACTTGACCAATTATCCAAACAGACTTCTATAGTATGGCTCCAAAATTAAGGGTGCACTTGGTTGGGCTTATAGGTCATGAGAGGTATTGCTACTAATAATGCTTGACATGTTTTAATATTAGTAATAAAAATAAAAGTGAGTAATTGATTACCCTATTTTCGTTACCTAACTTCACTCAACGCCCGGTGCAATCAATAACCATTATTATCATATAACAATTGATCACTCAATAATATCTATTCCCATTGTCTAGGGATGGCAATTTGCCCCGTCCCCGCGGTGATCCGACCCCACCCCGCTCGGGGCGGTTATTATGAATATTTTCGGGTTTCGATTCGGTTTCGGGGAAAACCGATAAAATTTAAGTCGGGAGGGGGCGGGGACGGTATTTATATACCCCACCCCGAACTCGCCCCGATACATATTATATTGATATTTTTTATATTTATATATGTATATATCATTATATATATTTAAATATTTATTTGATTATTTATATTTTGTTCTTTTAAGTTAATTTATAAAAAAATAATTTTATAACATAATTGGCTCTTCATTACTTTTAGGGAGATAAAATAATTATGATAATATAAAAAAATTAAATATGTTAGTCGGTTTTTGGGTCGGGTTTGGGGAAACCCGAAAACGTTAGGGGCGGGGATGGGGACAAAAAAAAATTCTCCGACGGGGTTCGGATCGATTTTGGGGACAAAAATTCTCTGTCGGGGCCGGGGGAGGCATAAATCGGCCCCAACCCGCCCCGTTGCCACTCCTACCATTGTCATTCTCAATACATACTAAACGGACCTAACTCTAAGTTTATTAGAAATAAAATAGTTTTAATTCATCATTTGTTTATATTCTATTTTAATATAACTTTCTTTTTAAAGAAAAGTCAAGTATAATCCAGCGTTTTTCCATATATGACCTCGAAATATAATATTGGCGTTCTAACTATTTGAGTGTTGAAAAAGTAACTTTTATATCAAAAGCCAATTCAATTATAGTTATAACGTTTACTAAGATGCGATATTTTTATTTATTTAAAAATAACACTATGAAAATAAAAAATAAAAGATGGTACTTTTTTTTTTTAATCTTTTATATTAAATGGGGAATACATAAATCATAGGTGTATGAAAAGAAATCATTAATATTCCTTACTTTTGAAAATTTATAAATTTGTTAATACATATGGCCTTGGATACATCTTATATTCGGTGTGCCACAAATAAAATATATTTCTTTCTCGATTAAAAAAATATCTTACTTTTGGAAATACTTATCCCCAATGGAATTATTGTACCTGTTGAAAAATTATAATAAATTATTGTATTTGAAATAAATTCAAGAATATCATCATATTCTGAAAGAATATGGTGTGAGACGTTTTATATATAAAATAGAATTCCACCTTTAATATTTGAGTCATTTTTTTCAATAACATATGATTGAATTGGAAGCTTGGAGCTACATTCATTCGTGGATCATAAGATATTGTAGTAATTAAAATTCGTCTCATCTATAACACCGTTTAACATGACTTTTCACCTTTTATTTCTAATCTATTTTAAATATATCATGCCCGTTGTTCTAATTTTTCATATTATTATTTTTATTAATTTTTAAGAGAACTTTAAAAGCCATTAAACTCACTCATTTTTCCTTGCTAAGGGTAAGACTCAGATCGTGATCCGATTCTCAAAATTGTCCATCTTGTAGTATACACCAAATTAACATTCGAATAATTTTGTCCATAAAAGATAAAAACTTGTGATATTTTGCCTAACAAGTACTGTACTTTTCGGGAACGAAATCATTATTTTGAGTTCAAAATCATTCCCTCTGCACTGCCCTGCTTTCTTTAGATATCAAGAAATGTGGAATAGCTAGACAAGTTGCAGCATTACTGTCTATGCCGTGAGATCAAAGGTTCAAATTACTATTTGCTCGATAAAAAAATAATAATAATAAATTTTCAGGCACTAAGGGTTGTGTTAGGACAATTGAGTCCTAATTAGTCTAAATTTGGCTGAAATGTCACTTGAATTGCAAGATTGTCCTAAATTTACAGATTTTGATAACATAGTGTCCTACATCAGAAGACCATAAATCTGTAATTATAGGACAATCGTGGGAGTAATATTTTCTTAGTATAGTGTAACCTTGGAGGATTGTGTTTTAAGGACAATAATTTTGTAGGCTTGGAAATGTATGACAATATGTATTAAAATTTGTAAATAATATATGACAATGTGTGTTAAAATTATGTAAATGTAGGACAATCGAGCGAAAACAAGCTCAAATCTCATGTGGAATTTCAGTCCAATTTAGGGTTATTCAGCACGATTATCCCACATTTACATATTTAAAACATATTGTCCTCTATTAGCATATTTTAATACATATTATCTTAAATCTACAATTCAAGCCCGTAAAATAATTTTTTTAAAACACAACCCCCACGGGCCTAAAAGAACATTTTTGCCAACAACAGTGTCCCATTACATCACATTGTGAGCGGGGGGCGGAACCAATTAATAAATTGAGAAGTAATAAAATGATGAATTAATAATTTATTTTGATTATTTAGTAATGAGAGTAGAAAATAGTATTGATTAACCTAAGCAAGCCAACATGACAGCAATTCCAGCCTGCGTATTATCATAGCCACCCTGCTTTGTGCAACGAACATAACTCTCGTTTATAAATTGTCCAAAACACTCTCCTTGAGTTTTCGAAACAATTCGACAACAATCAGGCCCCGGATATTTCTCACTCTCCATTGCCCCTACTTTACGGCATATGCAATTCACAATGTCATCCCTACAATCTACGGGATACGTCGTGTTGCACGTAGACGGGCTTTCCTCCGTGAATAACAATCTCTGCATCAATGCCCCACCTCCTTCCGATTCATATATTATTAACATCAATATTGCAATCTCAAATGCCGTCTTCCATTTTGAAATCATGTTTTGAGTAAATTAAATTGATGAAAGACTTGCGCACGCACCTTGTTATATATACATATATGATCGGATTTAATTGAAGCGTTGTCTTTAATTAATTCATTAATTAATAAATCAAGCCATGTCACTCTTTCATTCAATTGTAATCAATGAAACCGTTTCACCTCAAATCAACCGTCTAAAGTAAATAATTCACTTGTTTGAATTTAGAATTTTCTGCTATACAAACATGTAACATGTAAATTTTTTGTTAAACATTATTTCTCCACTTGTATAATTTTATAATTGTATATTTGTTTACCTTTCAATATGCTTAACAGAGTCGCGTTACACTGTGCTATGTTTTGGGTGCAATTTTTCATTTCGTAATCAGAGACAACGGCAGGGAGTAAGTTGTGTTCGACCTGTGATAAATTAATAAATAAATTTTAACTTGGCCAATTATTCCAACAGATTAATATATAAATTAAACATGTAAAAAGCAAAATTATGCATTCAATATAAAAAAATTTAACTTGGCCAATTATTCCAACATATTTCTTTAGTTATACGACCTCCAAAATTAAGTTTCTCCAAATAAAAGGATAAATATTAATACTTGTTTATATTCTAGTCTAGCTAATAAATTAAATATCTTCATGAAAGAGCTAGCAAATTTACCTGATGCTTATCAAAAGCCGATTCTATTATGAAAAGCGGGGTCTCAACGTCTCCAACCAAATATTGGGGAAAGAGACACTAACAAATTAATTATATTGTTAGCATTTAATCTTGACTTATATATATATATATATATATGGGAAATTAATTATATGAAATTAGATTAGTGCATTTTCAACTTGGCAAAATACTAGCTAATTCCTGCACGCCAAATATTCATTAATAAAAACATGTTACAATCCGCGATTAATTGATATATATGCTTGATTTATATAGTAAATGTGTGCGTAAAAATGTAGAAATTAAAATAAAATAATACATGTGTCTGCACTACGTCATGGGCGAACGCAATCTCCCTAAGCTCGATGCCAGGGAGTCCCTCTTTGTCACTTAAATAAATAAGGAAAATGAATTAGCTAGATATGTATTTTTGATAAACTCAAAACACATTTAAATATATCTATGATTGTGAATTATATACGTACCCACGAATGAAAAATCCGGAATCGGATATGCACTTCACCCTGCAAGTATTAGGTAGGAGTGCTCGAAAGCGATCACAATGCAAGACAGTCGATAATCCTCCTGCGGAGAATTGCACCAGCCTCCCCCCTAATCCACAAAATTATAAAGAAATTTATAAGAAAAAGAACATGTAGTTTGCATCAAATAAATTATATCCATCTCCTTTCTTCTTCTTTTTTTTTCTTTTTTTTTTTGTTGCAATTAATTAAGGAATTGCATATACACGTCGGCTTATTAACGTAGATGTATGTATATCTAGATTCTTCTACCAAGAAGAAATAACAACACACATAATTTAAATTGGGTTGCGCAAAACAGTAATCAAAGGAAAAATAATAAAATTGTGCAAAGCATGGAATTCGAAACATTGAATCAATTTGCAGGTAAGTATATCAATTTATCTACTTCATTTTCATGATATGTTTAAATTAAAAGATATTTTCACTACGACTGATATGAGGATAATTATTATTGTTAATTGTTGGAGTCATAACACAAATTAAAAAGAATAAAATATATGAGACAATAAATAAATTAGCGAAATTAAATGTTGTATAGTGTGTAAGCAATTCCTACATATGTACCTCCAAATACACAATCCAATTTCGAGCACTATCTCCAAAGCCCTCGTAGAAGAAGTACGCAGGTGGACTCCCGTCCAAGCAGACTGTCGGAGATTTTTTATTTTTTTTTAAAAGTTATATATATACAAATTAAATTACATAAATGTGTAGTTATCATTTCATAATTAATCCAATGAGATTATATGTTAATAAAAAGATAAATTATACCTGCTCCGTTTGCAACAGCGCTTTCAAGCAGAGTGATATTGACATTAACGGTGGCATTCAATTTAATGAATTTGCTCCTTGATGTTATTTTTGTTTTGTCGAACATACGTTGTGTAATTTTTTGTCTTCTTCACTTTCTGTTCGAACAATGTCTTTAATACTTGTAATTTTTTGCTGACTGCTTCTCTTTTGTTCGAACATATTTACAACTGAATGGATGAATTACATACTGAACTGTTTCCTCTAACCTGATTATTGATGATTGTTGAGGATGGAATTTGATACTCGTGTTGCTTGATGTTTGCTTTGTCGCTTTGTGTTAAACTTTGTTGCTTTCCAGTCTTTGCCCCTTTTCTTCTGAATGAATTCGAACATTGGGTTTGCCTATGCCCGCTCCTGACTTTTTTCGGTTTTGATTGTCTTATTGACGTTGCAATCGGTTGATCGTCTTATTTAGGTGCGACCAGATGGGTTACTTTATGAACCCCCCTTTCTTGGTGCGTGATCGTCTTATTTAGGTGCGATCACTTCGTACTAGGGCCGTCTTATTTAGCTGATACCCCGCACTCATCACCCGCTTGTGCTACGGGTATCTGTAAGTACGAGTCATCTTTTGCGACTGCGTACCCATTACTCGCTTTTTGCTGCGGGAATCAGAGTACGAACTCGTTCGTCAGGTGAACATAGACCTGGGCTCGTTCGTCTTTGTTCGGGCCGTCCGGTAGGTGCGACCTCAAATAGGCTTGAACTAGAAAATCTTAGCGAACAAAAGTACATATATTTTTCTTTTTCTTTTTGCAACACTTTGTATTCTATTACAACCTTCATATTTGAAGAAGACTAATCTATTACACAACTATAGATATCAGACTAGGGTTTTGAATTTGAACCTTGTCTTGAGTAGACACGAACTGGCCTCACCTTGTCCGCGGAATTGATGTTGACAAGGATGTGGCACATCATCCCGTCTACCCTTCTTCAGTAACATGCTCAAGCAGCAGCAGCATAAGCTTGCGCTGAAATTTATGATCTTTTCGTGGGATAAACAGGTATATAAAGATTGGGGAGGTTGGGCATGCTCGGAAACTGTAGGACAAAATGCCAAACAGAAATGCAGCTTCTTGGAGCTGTATGATAAATGGGTATGCACAAACGGGGATGCCAATGGAGGCTTTAGAATCACTGGAGCTGTATGATAAATGGAGGCTGATGAGTACATGTTGCTGAACGGTTGCAGATTGAGCGAAGTTGTCTCGACACACAGTGGGTTCGTGGGAGAAATGGGACGGAAGGAGAGGGTGAGAAGGGAAATGGCAGATCAAAGGGTGAAAGGTTGCTGGATGAAGATGATGCTGTGGTTCTTGAATTTGAGTCTCGTGCCCATTAATTAACTTGACTTATTTCATTGGAATATTCGGATGTACTTTTAGTCAACTAACTTGTGTGAACGGGGCCTGTCCCGACGTGTCTTTTGTAGGTCCAATGGCTTAAGTTCAAACCCGACTTGATGGAGAAGATGAAGATTCGATGGCGGATATTTTAGTCCGCATCACCATAAATTTCTGGATAAGATTCGTGGTAAAGATAAATGGCTTTCCAATGCTTCTAAAACTTAACAATTTGTAAGCTCCGAAAATGTAGTCACATTTGAATATTATTCCTCCATTCGGTCACTAACATGTTCGGTCAATTATTTCCATCCAACTCAAGTAGATTAACCTTTAATTGGATGATCTGAATATTCCTGGAGTGATGTTAGAATAAGGCCGATAATTGGAGCATGTATAATCTTCTGGTTGCTTTCGAATATTGGTCCAGGAGCATTTTTTTTAAAAAATTCATATTTTGAATTAACAGAGACAATCTTCACTTCTGAATTCTATGTAATGCTTACTTGGTTGTTTTCTTTTGTAGGTTCATTTGGAACGGTTCATCGTGCTAAGTGAAATGGTTTTCTTTTGTAGGTTCATTTGGAACGGTTCATCGTGCTAAGTGAAATGGTTGTGTAGGTTACCATTAATTGCACTACTGTGTATTACACTTTTTAATTTCCAGTGACTACTACATTAGGAAATTAAAAGTCATCACTCTGAACAGTCAGATGATTGTTCTCCTCTCTTTTTTACTTGTACCATCCTGATTAAACTACAACAAACAACAATAAACTGAAGATCCACCACAAAATGGTAACTCATCGATAATTATAGTGTCTAATGATTAAAAAGTAGTGCTTTCCATTAAATATTAACCAGATTCAAGCAATAAGCCGAATCTGTGGTCTCCATTAATTCTTATACATTAAACAGATTCAATCAGTAGTAGGCAATAGCAGATTCAAGCAATAAGCCAAATCTGTGGTCTCCATTAATTCTTATACATTAACCAGATTCAATTAGTAGTAGGCAATAGCAGATTCAAGCAATAACCAGAGATTATGTGCTCTTCATTAATTCCTAAACATTAACCACATTCAAGCAATAGCAGGCAAATTGGCAATAGGGAAAAGAGAAGACTAAAATGAAATTAATGGACGTCGTGCCCCTCCACCACACCACAAGCCGTCGTGAGTCCGGTCGCCTCGAGCACCTGCCCCACATGCAGTTTAAATATGAGTTATCTGCTTGATAAGATGATGTCTATAGCATATTAAATAATAATTATTTAAAAAGTTTAAAAACTCAAATGAATCAAAATTTTTTAAAAGTCAAAATGATGAAAAAAAAAAATGAACTAAAAAAACTAATCCATATTCTTCACATTAATAAAAATTTAGATTAGATTAAAATGTTTAATATCCCTCTGTTCCGAAATTATCATCTATAGATGATAATGTAATTAAACATTTTGAAAGAATTTAATTAAATTTTATGAGTGAAGAATATGGATTAATTTTTTTTAGTTCATTTTTTTCATTTTTGACTTTTTAATTTTGATCATTTGAGTTTTTAAACTTTTTAAAATTGATCATTTAATATCTAACGTTATCAAGAATAACTCATATTTAAAAATTTCAAAGTGTCATTTATTTTTTTTAATCCTAATAATTTGGGTGGGTTTATAAAATAATTTTATTAAAATACAAAGAGATTAAATAATTATTATTTATCTTCGAAAAATGAAAAGTAAATTAAATCATCTTTCACGCGAAAAAATAAGTAGCAGGATTTAGTGGTCTCAAATATGTTTTCTATCATTTGAAAAAATAAAAAATAAAATACACCTAAAAATTTATAATTTGTTGAAGTGTGAAATTAACAAGGATAAAAATTTTAAAAAAAAAATTTATAAGGTCAAAATAAAAATCCAAGCGTCTTCAAATAAATGATGATAAAATGCATCCAACAATAAATTTATTCAAAAATGCTATCAATTTCATCTAATATTTGTTTAATTTGCTTATGGAATGATTTTTAATGTGAGTTAAAATATTTAAATGGATAAAATAACTTTTCAATTAAAATGTTTTAATCATTTCTATTTATTTATTTATCCATTTTTAAAAAAAGTAATAAATGAGATATTTTTTTAGATGTTTTTAAAAAGTTAAAATAAATTAAATTTATTGTCTTTTTAAATAAAAATTGAACTGTTTAAAATCTAAAAAAGTATATCTCATTTATTACTTTTAATTGAAAAAAATTCACCTTCATCCCAAAATTACATTTCGGAATTGATAGCAAATCATGTATTGTTGGATTAAAAATTTATTTGAAGACGTGGATTCAACCCTTTTTTTAAATTAATTGATAATTTCATCCAATTAAATTTTAATAAATTTAATATTTTTCAAATTAAAAACATATTAAATTCCATCAAATTTAAAATTTAACCTCCCACTATAAAAAAATTTAATTTAAATATTTTCCCAATTTAATTTGGTCCAGAGTGATGGGACAGGGAACAGCAAACATTGAATTCTTCAAATGAGCTTCCAAAGATTTCTCGTGTATATATATATGGTTGGTGGAAGACCTAATTAATATTCCTCATTATGTAATTGAAATGATGTAGTTCTCATCATTAATTATTTCCAATTTTGGACGAGCAAAGAGTGAATACTATAGTGGAAGACCTAAATCTCTTCATTAATTACAATTTTAAAAATTTCAATGTTTAAACAATGAGATGAGTAAATTAACTAGCTAAATGAAGGGATGTCATATTCGAAACTCCACTCGTTTCTCAACCCCAGTTCTGATAACATAATTTATCTTGATAAGTTACACGTACCACTCAAAATTCATCGGCTTGATGTAATTAGTTTTTCTTTTTCTATGTACTAGTAATAATTATATTAATAAAGGGCCGGGTATTGTTTAATTTAATATAAAATGAAATAAAAGCCATGACTAGTCAATATTGTTGATCCAATCAATGAATTATTTTTTGCATTAATACGAATTTAATTTGAAGTGGTTGGTGATTGCAGTTTTTGGTACTTTGTTCATATTCTTGTGTTGAGCCATCACAGTATTTTGAATTTTTTCGACGAATTAGCGACGATTTGCAATTGATTATATATATACCTCTATCATAGCATTTGCAGCGGATTTTTCATAAAAAAACAAAAAAAATCCTATCGTCGTCGTCCCGCTGTAAAATGAAGGAGTAGAGCATTCCTTGCACGCTAATGCCTTCAACTCTTCGAGTTCTTCAATTTGACGATATTTTTTTCAATTTTTTACCGTTTATTTTTCATTTTGTATATATATATATATATATATATATATATATATATATATTATTATCGTTTTATATAATTTGCATGTCCGTACGTATATACATATAATTTGATGTTAATTTTCATTTGTTTTGATAGATTAATGATATGTTTATGTTTAAGAATTTGTTAGATATATTATGTTATAATAAATTGAATGGCTTAATCAATTATAATAGACGTTGAATAATTGATGTTAGATGTTAAAATTGTTAGATTGTTGGATGATTAAGAGATGAGTTTGACCTATTTAGTTGAGATTCATCAAAAAATTTATTTAATTAATTAATTATCTAATAAAATATGTTTGGGAATTCTTTTAGAAATGTTAAGATGTTGGTTGACTATGAGATGAGTTTGAAATAATTCAATCGAAAACTCACATTTAAATTTAATTAATTAATTAATTGATTTACTATAATATTTTTAGTTTTTTTAGTTTTCAAAATATCACGTGAGATTTGAGCTTGTTGTGGCGCGATAGTCCTACATTTACTTGATTTTAAAAGGTACTATTATCATATATTTACAAATTTTAGTAAATCAATTAATAATTACATATTATTTTAAATAATATAGATGAAATTACTGATTTCAGAATTTTGCCACTGGAATAAAGTCATTTTCCATTACTGTGATGGCTCCTCGTTCTCATCAAACGTCGAAGCAGCAGATAATGTAAGTCTTCAATTGTCCTTGCATGTATAGCTACTATTATTTTTATTCAAATTAATTATATATCTGTATAATCTTAATTAATAATGCACTTGCAAAATACCAACACCACTTATTGAGAAGCAAGGATTTTTCATGCACTGATAGAAGAAATGAATGCGAAAGGGCTACGAGATGCAGAAAATGTATGCGTAATTGTTTAATAAAATTATAATTTATAATTAATCAACTGAGTTAATTAATTGATAAATTATAATTTTATTAAAATTATGCATGTGTTTTGCACATCTCGTAATCCTTTCGCTTTCATTTTCTCTATCAATGCATGAAAATTTCTTACTTCTTGATAAGTGACGCTGATACGTTGGAAATACATTATTAATTAATTTTTTATACAAATATGTAATTAATTTAAATAAAAAAAATAATAATATATACATTTATACATACAGAGATATTTTAAGGTTTACAAGATCATTTCCGTCTATGTTTATTGAGAACAATGGGCCATCATAATAATGGAAAAAGACTTTGTTCCAATGACAAAAATATGAAATTAATAATTTTAACTATATTACTTTAGAATAATATCAACCCTTTAGCTAGGACAGACACTTTTGCACACTCATCATCATTGATTTTCAAATTGATTTCTAAGCCAAACAGTGCTTTTGTACACCATAATACCATATGTAATATACTGCCACTGGTATATAGATAATAGAATACATTATATATGGATGCGGTTTTGAAACACCACTAGCACTTTAAAAGTATTCTTATTTTTTTTAATTTGATCTCACTAATTTAAAAAATACATTACAACATAATTGATTTTATGTAATATTTTATTGTAACATATTATGATAATATTTATATATTAATTATATGTAACATTTTATGTAATACTTTATCAATATATAACACTTGCATGTAATATTTTTAAATAATTACGTAACATTTTTACATTCTCAATTCAATATATCTCTTGAAACTAATTATTTCTTAAACGAATTATACAAATATATAGCATATATATATATATATATATGTATGATTCGCTTAAAAAACAATTAGTTTCAAGAGATATAATTGAGTTGAGAATGTAAAAGTGTTACGTAATTATTTAAAAAATTTACATGCAAGTGTTATATATATGTCTATATCGATAAATCATCACAAAGTGCACTAAAGAAGCCCCAATGACAGAATTACAAGCAAACCGACCAGCCAGGGACGAATTATTATAACATTTCCATGTATGCAGAGGTTTTAACTAGACCTATTCGTTTCAATTGACTTAATATTTATATTTTGTAATGTTTTTTCTTCATTTTATTATAAAATTTTTGTTATTTATATTTTGTAATGTCTTTTTCATACTATGTATAACAAAAAACTAACTCAAGTGTCTTTCTAAGTACTTGTTAGGATTGAGTTACAGAGTGTTAAGTTGTCGATGCAATTTTAACATTCATTTAATATTATAAATATTATAAAATAAGTTCTTTGTAAAATGTGAAGAATTCATTAATCAAATATGTGATAAAGGAAAATATAAGTATGTATTACACACAAAATAATAATACTTGACGTTACTTTAAAATTAACCAATTATTTTAATAGAATTATAATGATGACTCTCAAATTAATTTTTGTTAAATAATAGATTGATTTTAATTCATAATTTGTTTATTTTAATATTCATGAACGAAATAACTTTACTTGATATGCATCAAATGTTGATTCATGCGGAGAAATGTCCAAATGTCCAATCAAATACACAGTGAAAAGAAACTGACATATTAATTTGATGAACATATTAAATATTAACATTCAATTTGGTGTAGCTCTAGAAAAATAGTATAATTAATGCATATAACTTTTCAATAAATCTAGATTTCTTTTCGATGTGCATATACAGTAGTAGGCAGAGCATTATAAGCTAATTTGTTCATGTCTTACACATTAATATATAATTATATTTTAAATAATAGAATACATAGATTAAATATACACATGACATATATGAAAATGTAAATTACAGTTGAATAAATTAAGGCATGAGTTCCAATCATATCATAATCGAAATCAATTAGTCTGAGTTAGATTGTAGGGAGACACTATATGTTTGTAAAACAATTGAAAAATGAAATTAATATACTTTATAGCAAAATATATAATTTAATAGTGATATTATCATGAATAAAAATTTGGAATCGAAAATGTATTTCGCTCTGCAGGTACTGGATAAGGCTTTACAAAATAAATCGCAGTATGTGATTTATTTTGTGCACTCTTATTCAATACTTGCAGATTGAAATGCATATCGGATTCGGAATTTTTATTCGTTGTAAGACTCCACATCAAATTATATTTTTACTATCAAAAATATATTTAATTCATTTTCCAAGTTTTACCAACTGCAAGGGTCTCCCTTCAATCACACTCAGAAAAATTGATTTTTGTCAAGATGCGGTTGCAACACTTGCGTTTAATTTCATCAACCATTTTCAACATTTTTATACACGACATATGTATAGAATTTAATTAAACTAATTTTTAAAATATATTTTTATACTATTGAGTACGATACGCAGAAATTAATCAATATTCTGGCCTACTTCATGCATGTCAAATAGAAATTCAAATTTGGCGAAAAGTTGCATATATGCCTTAATTAGATTATATTCCTAGAGCTATATCACATCAAATGCTAACAATTACTATTATGTTCATTATTAATTTGTTAGTGACTTTTTCCCGAGTATTTGGTTGGAACATTTATTTGTCGCTCTTCATAATTAGAAATTTAGAATAGTATTAATCCATATTAAGTAAAATTATTCTTTCATTAAATATATACTCCGTATGTATAAAAATATAACCTAAACAAATGATGAATTAAATTTTATTTCATTATTTAATAAAATCTAATTTGAAGTCATGCATTAAAATTCTATAAGAATAATTGGTCAATATTATTTTTTTCAGTTACATTAAGTATTAGTATTATATTATTTTGTTTTGAATACATACTTTTATATTCTTAATAGACATTATATAGAAGACGAATAGACATATACAGAATATAGAAAAAATGGTCAATAAAGTGAAGAATATTTACTATAATATATATACACACACAATTTAATCCAATTTGCAGGCTATTTTGAGACTCAATAGACCAACTTTTTCGACATTTGACTGAAACAATGAGTTATTAAAATTTACTATAATGAACAAATGATTTAAGCCAAATTGCAAAAGTCTTTATATAAGCATTACATTATTTAATTTTTCAATGAATATATATAATAAGTATAAATTGAAATAAAAATATATATATATACCTGTGCAGTCATCATCAAAGGCACGTGACTACTTCCCGAATACGCACGTGACCTCCCGAATACTGCCTAATCAACAATATATAAGAGGTTCTTAATTAATGTAAACGCTTACGAGACCATAAAGGAAAAACTAAACATAAAAAGTACGGATTTATTTATTGGTAATTAATTTTAAAATTAAGACAGTAGCTAGTTACTAAATTATGTTACAGAATTTACCTCCAGGAAGACAAAAAATCCAAATTCTAGGCTCCATTTCCAGATCCGTCAAAATAAAGTAAGCAGGCGTTGAAGGAAAAAGGCACCTGTAAATATAGACAAATAAAATTATAAAATGATGCAATTAAGTTATTATTAATTATATTGATAATAATAGGAGAGTATTTATATAACAAATTAAGAAAGAGAGGAAGAGATCTGGTTGGTTGGGTGGTTCTTTGTAGATCCAAGTGCCTTGATTCTCTACACTGTTGTGGTCGTTTAACGACGTCGTTTGAAGCCACAAAAAGGAAATATGAGAGAGGGTAAGGATGAAAAATGAAATTAATAGGAGAAGTAGAAGAGAGAATGAGAAGGAGTGAATTATTGATGCACTATGTCAAAATATTGAAGAGAGAATGAGAAGGAGTGATTTTGAAGAGAGAATTATTGATGAACTATGTCAAAATATGAAATGATGAAATGAAATAGTGAATTATTGAGTAATTTATGAATGGCAAAAAGTAGACAGAGAAGAATGGGGAAGAAAAGCGAAAGGATGGGCATTCAATTATTCACCGAAGCGTACTTGCATGAGACTGTCGCACGGTAAATGGATATATAATTGCATGAGACCGTCGCACTGTAAGTGAATATAATTTGTGCTAGTTGTATTCAATTTTTATTATTGATGAGACCACACAGCTGCACATTTGCTTAAAATGTCCAAACCTCAAATTTTTGAAAAGCTTGTAAATTTCTCTATATGTCACATAGATTCCTTACCAACAATGATAGTAGTATTACTTTTTTACTTTTACCATAGTTAAAATATTTTTGATTGTGCAATATGTTATCCTTTTAAAATAATAATAATAATAATAAGGGATCATATAATATGTTGAGTTATTCTTTTACATCTAAATCTCGATATTAATGAGAAATAGTTATATAACATGTTTATCCTTTTAAAATAGCAATAAAAATGGTATAGTATGCGTTTCAAATTGATATTAATATCTACAACCGATTGATTTAGTATAATGTACGTTGCAATCGAATTATATATTTTTTTTAAATTATAACTGTTGCAAATTGATGTAAGGATCAAAGTAAATGTTGCAAATTGATATTAACATTTGCAATATGTCATGTAATATAGATAGCAAACTTATAATTAAACAAAAAATAATTATATAAATTGTAAATTAATAAAAAAAATCGTAATTCAAATTGTAAAGTCATATCTATATTTTATAAAAGACAAAGTCTAGTGTGAAAATTTTCATACATGAAAAAACTTTAATTTACAACCAAATTCTGTAATTGGTAAAGGTAAGATAAAATTGAGTGGTTCATGGTTCACTCAGCCCAAATGGTTCATGGTCCACTCGGCCCGAATAGATCATAATTTAGAGTTTATTATTTAATGTTTAAGTTGTATACGATTGATTTAGGCAATTTTATAAATTTTCATATATGAAAATTTTTACACTAGACATATTCTTTATAAAAATGTATCTAAGCAAGACAGACAAGGAAGAATGGGGAAGAAAGGTGAGTAATGGGTTTGATTCTTTAGCTGATGAAATTTCAAGTCAATTATTAATGTCAAAAAGAAGTACTAGTATCCAAGAACGGCAATGCGCGCACATGGTAAAATTTCGAAACAAACAGAGTATTTATAAGGGAAAATACATTTTTTTTTCCTCTAACTTTGATTTATTTTGATCTTGATCCTATTAATTTACGATTTTTTATCTTGATCATATAATTTTACAAAATTCGACAATTTTGTCCTGTCTCCAGCTAGTTACCTACATTCGCAGGTGACGGGACTAAAAGTCAAATTTTGTAATATTACAGGACCAAGATCAAAATTTACGAATTTTGATTTTAATCCTGTAACTTAGACTAATTCGACTTTTTAATCTTGTCACGTGCAATAGCCGATGACAGGACGAAAAAGAAATCCTCCTTAAGACGGTGGTCCAAGCAACTCCCAACTACGCCATGAGTTGCTTCCTCTTCCAATTTCTCTATGTGAGGATATTGAAAAACTTGTGGCAGGGTTCTATTGGGGAGCCACTCCGGACGATAAAATAATTCATTGGCTTAGTTGGGATAAGATATCCAGACCAAAGAACAGTGGGGGGTTAGATTTTCGCGAGATGTTCTACTTCAATCTAGCTATGGTTGCGAAACAATATTGGAGGCTCTTGCATAACGGCGACTCTCTTGCTTTACAAAGTTTAAAAGCAAGATATTATCCGAGGGGCGATATTGCGTCGGCAACCATCTGCTATCAACCAAGTTACCTTTCGAGAAGCATCCTGAAAACACGCGACCTAGTGCAGGAGGAGATGGCTTGGAGAATTGGAGACGACACCTCTGTCAAATGCTTTGGGAATCGGTGGCTTGGGGACGGGGTGAGATACGGTCCAAACCTCATAGGTGATACTGAGGAAATCCGGGGAATGCGTGTAGCCGAACTGATGGCGGGCGATGGTACATGTTGGGATCGGGGAAAATCTGTCAAATATTCACGGAGAATGATGTGGCTAATATTCTCAATATCCCAATTAGTGCTAGAAGGTCCGGCGATAAGATCATTTGGAATCACGCACGGAATGGTAAATTTACCGTTCGATCGGCTTATCAACTCGCCACCACTCTTTATTCGAAGAGAGGCGCCAATTTGCCTTCGGCTAGCTCGAGCCACACATCTTGGAAACAATTATGGCATTGCAAAGTTCCCCCGAAGGTCAATCATTTCTTATGGAGAGCGTACAACGAAGCATTACCCACTCGTGTGGCCCTCCTTCGTCGGGGGATTAACATCGATCCCATCTGCCCCTCATGTGGATTGGCCAAGGAAACACTATCCCACATCATCTTCCAAAGGTTTGATTGCAATACACATGTGGACGAGAAGCCCTCAGCGCTGGTCCCCCAACCACTCACGGCAAATCAGTTTAAAAGCTTTTTTTTGGGATCTAATTCGAAGCCTTCTAGAACAGGGGATCACAATCTTCGCAGCATTTGCTTGGAACATTTGGAAAGAAAGAAACGCTCTAGCCCACGAGAACCGTCACCAGGATCCTATGTTGATATCCCGGATTGCTATGAATATGGTGCAGGAGATGGAGGATAACCCAAAAAACCATCGAGCGCATCGGCGGAACAAGGATTGAAAGGAACTTTGGAACAAACCACCGTCTGGTTGGCTCAAGATGAATATAGACGCGGGAGTTTTCTCGGATGGAACGGTGGGCTTGGGATTTGTGATCAGAAACACATTCGGGGAAGTGAAAAGCAAGGAGATGCAAGGCACCCATCCAGAATAGCACTCTTATTGAAGCTTTAACCCTCAAATTTGGTATTCAGATGACCTTGAATTCGAACTGGAGGAATTTCATTTTGGAGTCCGATTCAAGCAACCTCATCAAAACTCTTGGGGGTAGCTACGACCCTGACGCGTGCGAGACTCAAGTAATTCGATGATATTTTGGTACTTGTACAAGGTTTGGGTGTGAGTTCTTTTTTCTTTTGTTAAGAGAAACGCAAATCATGTAGCACATTTTTTTTTCTCATTTTTGCCTGTTGAGGGCTTTTTTTGTGGGTGGGGAATATCCCGGGAAGTTGTAAATTTCTGGTGGTCAACGATATAAGGCGAGAGCCTATCATTCAATAGTTGAATATAAATTTCTTTCTGTCAAAAGAAAAAAAATTGTGGCAATGATTTTCTTTCAAATGATCAGAACTCTAAATTTGTATGTTTATTTTTCAAGATACTTCTGCTATAAAAAAATTAAAAAAAAAATATCTACAAATATTTTAAATATGGTTACAAAATTTTTAACAAAATTAAATAGTTTTTTTATTAAATAGTGAGAGTTGCTTACGACTTACCTATATATTTTTTTTTTTATTATGTAGACATCTTCAATTCATTCCTTTAAATTTATAGATAAATTTATTTGTAGGCAATTCCACAGCTAAATTCTTTTTAAGTAATTTGAAAAATAAAAATGTTTATAATTTTTTTTTTTAACTAGGTAAGTCTTACACATATTACTTAAAGATAAATTATTTTCACTCTAAGGTGCAAAGTGGGCACACATATTACTCTAATGTGCAAAGTGGGCACACATATTACTCTAAGGTACAATGTGCAAAAAAAATTTGCACTTTAGTTCAAACTAGATACTAAAGTGCAACGTAATTTTTGCACATTGTACCTTAGAGTAATATGTGTGTCCACTTTGTACCTTAGATTAATTTTCCCTTTTCTCTTTTCTCTATTACTGAGTTAATCCTCGCTGAACTTTTTTGTTCACAGATGTTAATGAGGCCCAATATTTACCTGGGATTTAAATCGAAATGGTCTCGTAACTTTGCTTCTTTATTGAAAAGGTCCATCACATGTTTCAATTTAGTTCCCGTATATTTTCAATTTGTGCTGATTTAGTTTCAAATAGCCGGAAACCGGTTAAACTACCCAAAAGTGACGTCGTTTAGGGGCATGTGATACGCGTGCCCCTAATTTCGGTCGGGAATTTATCATAAAATGACGTCGTTTTTGGGTAGTTTGACCGGTCTTCGGCGATTTGGGACTAAATCGGCACAAATTGAAAACATACGGGACTAAATTGAAACATGCGATATATACGAAACATTTTCAATAAAAGTGCAAAGTTACGGGACCATTTCGATTTAAATCCCATATTTACCTTGACCGGAATGCATGATATATCTTTCTAAAATTTGTATGTTAGTGTCACATTTGTTGGGGAATGAGTTGCACAGATCTATTCGGGGTGAATATTTAAATACAAATTTAATTCATTAATTATTACTAGCATGAATTAATCCTATATTAATTCAAATAATAATTGCAACAACATATCATGCATATAAAAAGCCACGTAAAACCTACGCATGCGGAATCTACGGGTTTACGTGAACGTACCTCTCGGGATGGCAGTGGCTTTGGTCGGACGGACTAACCAAAAGGACTTCCCAAGTATTCCCTTAGCCCTTGCTCGACAATCCGGTGGAAGGATACTCGCGAACAATTAACAAAAGGAAAAAATAAACTTTGTTGCACCACTTATGTGGATTTGCTAATATTTCCAGCACATGGAATTGTACTTGGGAATGAACTAATCATCCCCTATTTATAGGAGGGAGGGTGGACGAAATTTATGTGATATTTCAATGTGGGAAAAGACTTTTCTTGGTCACCAAGAAATCTTGAATATATCCCTTATATTCTTTTTCCCATAATTAAAATATTCCACAAAAAAAATCCCACCTCCTCAATTATGGACAAATTTCGAAAATATTAAGCAAGATTCCAAGATTTGGATCTTCTTGAATTTATGAGATATTCTTGTATTTCAAGAAATACATATCTTCCATAATATCTTTTCAAGAAAATCTTTCTTGCCCACTATATTTTCAAAAAAAATCAAAATTTACTATATAGATAACCAAGTGGGAGATTTCTTGAATTTAATGAGATAATCTTGTTTCCAAGAATACATATCTTCATTCCATAACAAAATTCAAAGAAAATCTTTCTCCATCTTTTATCCATAATTTTCGAAAATTTTAGAGGAAATATGAGCAACAATATTTATTTTATTTTAATCATTTTTTCAGTTATTGGACTATATGTTGGGCTACTCAGGGGGCCTTTACGAGAATTAAGATTGGACCTTCTAATGGATCTTGAATATCTAATATTGAGCCAAAATATAGTTCAAGCCCATAAATATTAATTAATCCCACTACATAATTAATATTGCACCATCCATCTTAACCCATATTACAGTCAATATGGCTCCCGATCATTATTTCCCGTGTTTAAGATTATCTAGCCCATTAATTAATTCAAGCCACTGAAATAGCTTTCCGTTAATTAATATCTTTTGTCCTTGGTCGAGGAACGGTTCAACATTATTATCCATACCGGAAACAAATTCCACTTGCAAGATTTTGCATGATAAAGCTTATGAACCTCCCAAGGGGGCAAATCAAGCAAGCGTACTTGCACACGATTCTTCGTATTAAATCTTAGCAATCACATGTGACCAATAATATTGCCCAAGATAAAAAGTATTGAATCTCTCTCTGATTCGCTACCCATGATAAGTCAAAGCAATAGTTACCAATCCCACGTGATCCTATTTAAGGGACGAAGGTTAAGAAACAACGAACCAATCGAGGTCTAATTCTTCCTTGTTTGATTAGAAGAATTTATCCTCCTCAGAGGTCCTATTCAAATATCGGGCCATGCACTAGTGTAATCTCTTGGTCAAGACAAACCAATCTGAGCCTTACACCTCAACCTTTTCGCGATGGTTGTTCATTTCCATCTAGGTCGTGAATGGCGTACTTTTAAGTTACAAGGACTGTTAATTTAATCTTATGTGATCTGGTATCACTAAATTAACTACAGTGTAACATGTACGAATTATTGAACAGTTATCGCAAAGAAATATATGTAACATTCATTCATATATAAAGCATCAGTGATAAACAATTTATTTCAGTAAATAAGTCAGAAAATTCAGTTTCGATTATACAAAGTAAAAAACATACTTTTCAGTATAATCCCAACAACATTATCCATGCAACTCACTTGACCCGACCCGTTTTAATTGACTCCACATTCAATCCGATATGCATGCCAGCCACGCCTGATATATTTTAATTTAATTAACTATGTGATTATGAGCTAACTTCTCACAAACATTTAAAACAAACAAATTAAAAGAGATTATTAAGAAATTTACATAAAGGTTGATCTATTTATTTTTTAAAAAAATCAATGAAATTTTAAAATGGTATAATAAATACATTCCTTTTCATTTACGTACTAATATGTTGCAACTTAATTACAAGTAGCTTGCAATCTTACATAAATATTTCAATTTATATTAATGATGAAAATAGGTCAGGCGCCATTATAAATCACACATAAAGATTAACGGATGAGCTTCTGAGACAAGTCATTTGAATTCCAAAGAGAATTAAGCCTTCCATTTTATTTTTTTAAAAGCAAAAGAAAAATAAAACAAAACTTATAGGCTTCCATTATAAGAAACCATATATAATTTATTTTTATTTTTTGACAGGAAGAAGCTATATATATATAATTAGGACAAAGATGTTAAAAAAATTGCTTACCTATCAATTTTAATTATGCTTCACTGCGTTGCACGTTACTTGCGAATATATTTTATTTGTATTTATATGATAGAATAGTTCTACTGTAATTATACATTCATTCTGCGTTTAACATCTTGTATAATAAATATATAGTTAATTTAATTGAATTGATGAAAATGTATAATTCTAGAAAGTTAGTGATATATATATATATATATATATATATAATGAGATCATGTCATTCTATAACTTGAATGTTAATATGAAATATTAATTGTTTATCAACGTAAGATTATCTTAAATGTTTATGTAGGTTCCAATTCAAATCATTAAATCGAGTTGTAACATATCAATTCTACAGTAGTACTGTGTGTATATATATAAATATATATTTCACTAATTAGTTGTTCAAAAATAAAATCTAACATATATAAATCTTGGACATGATTTCTCAGTCGGGGACAATGCTCAAAATTATACTTTTACTAGTAATGATTAGCGAAACAATTGTAGCGTTTAGAGATTTCTATGTGGACAAATTTGGAAATCTTGAACCTGTGATACCAAATGGATGTGAACAAAAGTATTTAATACCAACTTATGAAGATGTTACTGCTACAATATGCACAGATGGTAGTATTGAGATAAATCAGTTCAAGGATGCAATATTTTCATATATTTGTCGTAATCTCAAATATGAAGTTGGAAAAGATTGCTTCTTCAATGTAACGGTACCAAGCATAATTAAGGAAATCAATAGTAAGATATATATACAATAAAAATTGTAATAATTATTAATACAATGATATTTTATACTATTATGTAAGAATCTTCTGACATTTAGTGAAATTCTTTCAAAATGTTTAATTTAACTTAAATTTTCTAATGTCTACGTTTTCGATACTCTTAGCCAAGTTTCCCCAGAATTCAACTTGTCGCGAGTCGTTTTTTACGAAGAGTATTATGTGGCTAATTTGGGAACGACTCACAAACAAAACATACACGTGTAAAATAAACTGTAAATAAGATGAATTTGTTGACCCAAATAAATCAAGAAATGATCGCTCTGGGGCATACCAAGCCAGGATGTGGTATTGCGAGTTTTACACGTACAATATTTGATACACCTTATGAAGATGAATCATTACAGATGAAGATAATTTTGAGAGTTAGCATATGAGTGCTAGGGTTTCTGTATGTGTGGATAATCACTCGGATTTTTCTGTTCCTCACCTCTCTGGAGAATTTCTTGTGTGGGTGTAGCTTTTTTTGGAAATTTTTCTGAACCTTTATCTTCTTCTTTTTTCTTCCTTTTATAGCACTCCGACAAGCATGAGCTGGGTTGGCAAGCATGAGTTGGAGACTTCGGATCATGCAAGAATCCAGGTGATATTGCCACGCTCCCAACCGTCTTCTAGATTGATCTTGGAGCTTACTTGTCTGCAGAAGGCACTCTTTTTTGGTCGTCCAAATTAATCTTTTGCTCGGTTGGATGCTTTGTTCGCCTTTAACCATGTCGGTTTATCTTTGGAATATTGTCCTCTTCGAGCACAATCGAGCCCCTCGGGATGTTCGGGTCTTGAGATATCTCGAGTGTCGAGCACTCGACCCTTCGCGATGCCCGAGTCTTGAAATGTTGTCTTTGCGAGCATCTTGACCCTCGGGATATCGAGGGTTTCGGGATGTCCGGGCCTGCGAGCATACTAACCCTCAGGATATCTGAGCTGCGAGCATACTGACCCTCAGGATATCTGAGCTGAGAAATCTTACCCTCGAGAATAACTGAGCCTTTTAGGATATCCGAGCCTTCGGGGATCTCGAGTAAAGAAAGATCTTGACCCTCGATATCCGAGCCTTTGCGCCGTGTCGAGTCTTTTGACTTGCTCGTTTAATTCCTTTTCCGATCCGAGTAGCGAATATTTGTCCATTGAGCATGATTATTTTAATAAATATTACACGTGTCGCTCTTACGTGTTCGATTAATCATGAATTATTATATCTAACACAACAATACCCCCCAAGCCGGGTCGCTTTGTATTCAACAGGGGGCCCCATTATTATCTCTTATTGGGCCATAGTTGATGTCGTTTCAGATTTACATCCGATTTTCTAAATTGAATCCAATATTTATATATACCTTGTTTCTCCGCCTTAAACCCTTTCTCCTTCCTTCTTCTTTTTTTGCCTCTGTCTTTTCAATCTTTTACGTATTAAAAAAATTTCCGGCGAGGGCTTCATCATTCCGGCGAAGAATTTTACTCAGGTAACCGCTGCATTCTTTCTCTAATTGTGATTATGGCCTCTCGTTCAAACTCTTCTGTTCCCCTAGAATCAGACCACCATAGTTCCTCTTCTTCCCCCTCTGTCAGTAGAATCCCCCGTGGCAACGCAAATGCGCCGGAGATGAATGTCTCGGGTTCAGGAATTCGTTGGCAAGTTCGGCAACCGTTTGCCGTTCTTTCCTCCGATTCCGACGAAGCCCTAAATGAATTGGATAGGGACTTGGTCCGCAATGATTTTTCAGACGATTCAAGTGATAATTCTTCGCCCCAAATTCAAATTGGGTCTAGGGCTGTTGATAATGTTGATGTAGATAGGAATGACGATGTTGTGAGGGGGGAAATTTTGATGGCTGTAAATGTAACCGAATCTAATATAGGGGTAGTTGGTGAGCAAAATTCTGAGCTTGATATACCTGTTGGTGTCCCTCATAGTCCAACATATAACGAGTATAATGCTCGTTATAGTTTTGATTGGCCCGAGCAACCTCATAGGATTAGAGTTGAGAATGAGTACCTAGCGAGCAAGATAGCGAGCGTAATTGATGCAGATATGCTCACTCGGCTGCATAGGAATTACGAAACCCCTAAAGATGTCTTTTTCTGGGCACCGGGTCCTGATGAACGGGCCGACCAACCCCCGAGGGTTGTGTTGTCAGAATTTAGACACAATGGAAGTTCGGCCTTCGATTTCCCCCATCCGCCATCACCCGCTTATTCGTGGAATGGAACATTACCATCACGCAAATGGGTTTAATGGGTGGCACATGATTATGAGTTTCCTGACTTTGTTTGGCAAGATGAAGCCAAGATACTATCCCTCAGCAGCTGAACTTGCTCGATTGGTGCACTTGACCCGTCCGAGGGGTGAACACGGGTGGTTGTTCATGCAAGCTAATGCCAAGTGCAAAATCATTGAGGATGTGCCGAACAAAATCGATGATTAGAAGGAAAAGATTTGGTTCGTTGGGGCGATTGGAAGAGCCCGGCCTCTGAAGCGAACCAAATGCTCATTTGGATATCCCCACCGACTTCGGGTGTACCGGGTAAGTGATTTTGTGTCTTTCGCTCTTCGATTTGAACCGATTTTTAACTCGCTTTTTTATTTCAGGATTCCACCAAGCGACGGATAAGGAGAGACCAACGACGGCTATTTTAGCAAATTTTGGCAAATTGATCTCGAGTCTCGCTTCGAACGGTCTGTGGAGAACTCGAATACCACCGATCGGGAGGAAGAAAGGAGGTCTGCTCGCACCTCCTCATCATCTTGTTGTTTGCGAATCCTACCGGTAAGGATTGCCTTTTTATTTGTATAAGCTTTGTGCCATTTTGCTCGTTGTTATCCTTTTGTGCATAATGAATTGTTTTGTTTATAGCTTTCCCTGCTGTGACCATTACTGTGAGTACATCCGAACATACTGAGATGGCTCGGAGAAAAAAGGCCACAGGAGCTTGTTTTCTGATTCAGCCGAGCGGAGGCTCAAATAATAGGCAGAGGGAGGCGAGCAGGCGTTCATCCATGTCCGCCCTGGGAATCGAGCGAGCACAAAGGAGTACTCTGCTCGCCAAGCAAAGGGGTCAGGGGGAACAAGTTCCGCCGGGAGATCGAGGGTGGAAATCGGCGAAGGGGCCGAATAACAAACTCGACGAAAAGCGCTGAAGCCCGGTGCCCGCACGGAAGCATCGATGCCGGGTGACTTCGACCCCCATCGCCGAGGCAACTGAAAGCCTCCTCCGCGGGTTGGTCCAATTCACAAATCGCTGAAATGGAGGTTGGCACATCTTTCCACCTCCCCGCCGACCCCGATCATGGACTCCGCTGAATCCTGAGCTTCGGTCCCCTGAGGATAAATCATTCTTGGGATGGGATCCGGCTCGTGTGAGCATGTACATTTTGTTCAATCTGCTTTTTGCTTGGGTTACTTCTGTTCGCTTTTCTTTTATATTTATTTGCTCGGGTATATATGTAGGTTGAGCAGGTTGGCGCCCTTGATGCCCAATCTGAAGAACTACTTCTGCTCGCCGAGTGTTCGCAAGGTTCCGGGCATTCCTGAACATGTTCAGAAAGCGTGCGTCGACTCCCGCTCGAAAGCATGGACCACCGAAATGAAGAGTCCACTACGGGTCCCACTCCTCTGGAAAATATGCGTCTGGGTCTGGTACTTCAGGGTCAATCTATGGTCGTCCTTGAGAAAGCCTATGCTGAGTCCGCCAACCTCCATGTCAACTACTTGACTTTGATCAGGAACTTCGAAGGAAAGGTGGGCGAGCTGAACAGGACTCAGGATGAACTGAGGTTGGCTCAGGGACAGGCTTCCTCGGCACAAGCTGATGCTCGCCAGGCTCAGGAGGATGCCCGCAAGGCTCAGGAAAATGCTCGCCGAGTTCAGGAAGATGCTCGCCAGACAAAGGAGGAACTGAATCACTCTCAGGAGGAGGTGGCCAGTATACGAAGAGCTCAGGAGGAAATGAATGTTGAGCCAGAGACTCGAAATGGCGTCGAGGCCATGGAAAGTGAGAGGGACGCGCTCGGCCAACAGCTCATCATTGCTGAGGAGACCAACACTCGTTTGGGTCTCAAAAATTCAAAGCTGAACGATGATGAGTATGTTGATTCCATGTCCAACTTCTCCTACATTTGTGCCTTCGCCGATGCTATCTGGTCTGTTCGCCATACATCCAACAGCGAACAAATTGCCCCTCTTATATCCAGTTTCCAGCAATACCTAATCGACAACCCACCAGATCGCAACCTTCCAATGTCAGATTTGAACGATCTGTGTGATTTCTCCATTCTTCCTGAAGGGATCAAAGTTGATGATCCTATTCTGGATGAGGAAGATGGCTCGGACATGAATACTGCTGGTGTTCTTTGGCCAAAATCTCTAGACCGAAGTTCGGGACCGACGGGGTCAGGACTTAGCGTAATGTACCTTCAAGCGAGAATTTGGTACCACCATACACTGAAGGAGTTGTTCTTTGAGGGTTGAGCACGATTTGTTCGACATCTCTCTCCCATCTACCCCCAATTATGAATTTGCTCCTTGATGTTATTTTTGTTTTGTCGAACATACGTTGTGTAATTTTTTGTCTTCTTCACTTTACTCGCTCGAACAATGTCTTTAATACTTGTAATTTTTTGTCGAACGCTTCTCTTTTGTTCGAACATATTTACAACTGAATGGATGAATTACATACTGAACTGTTTCCTCTAACCTGATTATTGATGATTGTTGAGGATGGAATTTGATACTCGTGTTGCTTGATGTTTGCTTTGTCGCTTTGTGTTCGCTTTGTTGCTTTCTAGTCTTTTGCCCTTTTCTTTCCGAATGAATTCAACATTGGGTTTGCCTATGCCCGCCGACTTTTTTTTAGGTTTTGATTGTCTTTTGACGTTGCAATCGGTTGATCGTCTTATTTAGGTGCGACGGATGGGTTACTTTATGAACCCCCCTTTCTTGGTGCGTGATCGTCTTATTTAGGTGCGATCACTTCGCACTAGGGCCGCCTTATTTAGTTTGCTACCCGCACTCATCACCCGCCAGGCTACGGGTATCTGTAAAAATCGAGTCATCTTTTTATGCATCGCGTACCCATTACTCGCTTTTTGTTGCGGGAATCGTAGTCTGAACTCGTTAAATCGGTGAACATAGACACGGCTCGTTCGTCTTTGTTCGGGACCGTCCGGCTTAGGTGCGACCTCAAATAGGCTTGAACTAGAAAATCTTAGCGAACAAAAAGTACATATATTTTTTTTTTTTTCTTTTTGCAACACTTTGTATTCTATTACAACCTTCATATTTGAAGAAGACTAATCTATTACACAACTATAGATATCGGACTAGGGTTTTGAATTTGAACCTTGTCTTGAGTAGACACGAACCGGCCTCACCTTGTCCATGGAATTGATGTTGACAAGGATGTGGCACATCATCCCGCCTACCCTTCTTCAAGAAACATGCTCAAGCAGCAGCAGCATAAGCTTGCGCTGAAATTTATGATCTTTTCGTGGGATAAACAGGTATATAAAGATTGGGGAGGTTGGGCATGCTCGAAAACTGTAGGACAAAATGCCAAACAGAAATGCAGCTTCTTGGAGCTGTATGATAAATGGGTATGCACAAACGGGGATGCCAATGGAGGCTTTAGAATCACTGGAGCTGTATGATAAATGGAGGCTGATGAGTACATGTTGCTGAACGGTTGCAGATTGAGCGGCGTTGTCTCGACCACAGTGGGTTAAGTGGGAGAAATGGGACGAAGTGGAGAGGGTGAGAAGGGAAATGGCAGATCAAAGGGTGAAAGGTTGCTGGATGAAGATGATGCTGTGGTTCTTGAATTTGAGTCTCGTGCCCATTAATTCGACTTGACTTATTTCATTGGAATATTCGGATGTACTTTTAGTCAACTAACTTGTGTGAACGGGGCCTGTCCCGACGTGTCTTTTGTAGGTCCAATGGCTTAAGTTCAAACCCGACTTGATGGAGAAGATGAAGATTCGATGGCGGATATTTTAGTCCGCATCACCATAAATTTCTGGATAAGATTCGTGGTAAAGATAAATGGCTTTCCAATGCTTCTAAAACTTAACAATTTGTAAGCTCCGAAAATGTAGTCACATTTGAATATTATTCCTCCATTCGGTCACTAACATGTTCGGTCAATTATTTCCATCCAACTCAAGTAGATTAACCTTTAATTGGATGATCTGAATATTCCTGGAGTGATGTTAGAATAAGGCCGATAATTGGAGCATGTATAATCTTCTGGTTGCTTTCGAATATTGGTCCAGGAGCATTTTTTTAAAAAAAATCATATTTTGAATTAACAGAGACAATCTTCACTTCTGAATTCTATGTAATGCTTACTTGGTTGTTTTCTTTTGTAGGTTCATTTGGAACGGTTCATCGTGCTAAGTGAAATGGTTGTGTAGGTTACCATTAATTGCACTACTGTGTATTACACTTTTTAATTTCCAGTGACTACTACATTAGGAAATTAAAAGTCATCACTCTGAACAGTCAGATAATTGTTCTCCTACCATCCTGATTAAACTACAACAAACAACAATAAACTGAAGATCCACCACAAAATGGTAACTCATCGATAATTATAGTGTCTAATGATTAAAGAGTAGTGCTCTCCATTAAATATTAACCAGATTCAAGCAATAAGCCGAATCTGTGGTCTCCATTAATTCTTATACATTAAACAGATTCAATCAGTAGTAGGCAATAGCAGATTCAAGCAATAAGCCAAATCTGTGGTCTCCATTAATTCTTATACATTAACCAGATTCAATTAGTAGTAGGCAATAGCAGATTCAAGCAATAACCAGATTATGTGCTCTTCATTAATTCCTAAACATTAACCACATTCAAGCAATAGCAGGCAAATTGGCAATAGGGAAAAGAGAAGACTAAAATGAAATTAATGGACGTCGTGCCCCTCCACCACACCACAAGCCGTCGTGAGTCCGGTCGCCTCGAGCACCTGCCCCACATGCAGTTTAGACCCGCTACCCCCTGCCTTCGCGTGAAGAAGATGATGTCGCCCATGGTGAAGATAAATAATAATTATTTAATCTCATGGCGAAATTATATCACCCATGGCGAAGATAAATGACGTGACAATTTTTTATTAGTTCTCTACCGTTAGGAAGGGCGAAAGCCTCCTGACCGTAGAAAAGCCCAACTATTATGTAAGAATCTTCTGACATTTAATGAAATTCTTTCAAAATGTTTAATCTATGTGAAACATCTATAGATGATAATGTAATCGGAACAGAGGGATATTAATTGATTTTTACCCTAATCTAAAGTTTTTATGAGTGAAGAATATGGATTAAATTTTTTTAGTTCATTTTTTTTTATCATTTTGACTTTTTAATTTTGGTCCTTTGAGTTTTTAATTTTTTTAAAATTGATCTTTTAATATGTTGTAGCAGGTTATCAAGCAGATAACTCATATTTAATTTTTATTCTTTTCTTTAATTTCAAAGTGTCACTTGGATTTTTTTAATCCTAATAATTTGGGTCGAGTTTAAAAATAATATGTATATTAAAATACAAAGTGAATCGGGTCAATGTACCGGGTCTAAACTGATCGAAAAATCTAAAAATAAATTAAAATACACATAAACTACTCTTTCTCCCTAAAAAAATAAGTAGAAAAATTTCGACTCAAAATTATTAGGGTTAAAAAGTCTAGGTGGCATTTCGAGATTAAAGAAAAAAATTTAAATAGTTACCTATATGGTTGTTACATGTTTCAGTGACATGCTGCAATAGGTTAAAAGGATATTTTTTTTAAAAAAAAAACATTGATAATTTATAGGACCAAAATCAAAAAGTCAAAGCAATCGATCGGGACCAATTTCAAAACCAATCGAAGTTATTGGACTACATAAAATTTAATTCCTAAAAAATGTTACTCCTTTCATCTAATATGTGTTTACACCTTTGCTTATGGAATGATTTTTAATGTGGGAGTTATTTATTAATATTTAAATGGATAAAATAACTTTTAGTTGAGTGTATTTTAATCATTTCTACTTTATTATTAAAGAAGGTGAACTTTTGTGAGTAAAAGTAATAACATGAGATATAATTTTTAGATGTTGGAAGGAAATAGTTAAAAAGAGAATTGTTCATTTATTGTCTTCTTTAAAAAGAGGTAAATAAAAATGCGGTGAACTGTTTAAAAAATGGATAAATAAATATAGAACAGAGGATACATTTTAATTGAAAAGTACAATATTTTCTTCATCCCACAAATTACATTTCGGAATTGATAGCATGAATCATGTATTGTTGGATGCATTTTATCATCATCTATTTGAAGACGTGGATTCATGACTTTTTTTTACCTAATTAATTGATAATTTCACACTTCAACAATTATAATTTTGAGTGTAGTTTATTTTATATTTTTTCAAATGATAGAAAACATATTAAATATTGATCAAATTTAAAATTTAACCTCCCACTATAAAAAAAAATTAATTTAAATATTTTCCCAATTTAATTTGGTCCAGAGTGATGGGACAGGGAACAGCAAACATTGAATTCTTCAAATGAGCTTCCAAAGATTTCTCGCGTATATATATATATATATATATATATATATATATATGGTTGGTGGAAGACCTAATTAATATTCCTCATTATGTAATTGAAATGATGTAGTTCTCATCATTAATTATTTCCAATTTTGGAGGAGCAAAGAGTGAATACTATAGTGGAAGACCTAAATCTCTTCATTAATTACAATTTTAAAAATTTCAATGTTTAAACAATGAGATGAGTAAATTAACTAGCTAAATGAAGGGATGTCATATTCGAAACTCCACTCGTTTCTCAACCCCAGTTCTGATAACATAATTTATCTTGATAAGTTACACGTACCACTCAAAATTCATCGGCTTGATGTAATTAGTTTTTCTTTTTCTATATACTAGTAATCATTATATTAATAAAGGGCCGGGTATTGTTTAATTTAATATAAAATGAAATAAAAGCCATGACTAGTCAATATTGTTGATCCAATCAATGAATTATTTTTTGCATTATTTTTTTTTACTTAAACGTTAGCGCTACAACGCTTTTCATCACAGCTTAATTAAGCCCTCAAATTTGTGCAAATATACACTAGATTGCAATATCTGAGAGACATATATATATAGCATGAGGTTGTAAGTTTCTAAAAAAACAAATAATTAACTTCATTTGATCTTTTGTATCTTTTGAGAAAAAGAAGAGAGCGCAATGCAAAATTAATCTATACCAATTCGTAACTTCTCTCAATCTCAGGCAAATTAACTATTTTCAGTTGATTAGGATTCTACACAAATAATAGAAGAAAATTAAACATTAAGAGTTTTCTAATAAATAAATAAATATATATGGCTATATATGGTAGGGTTGGACTTGAATGCGGCATTTTTCATGGGGTCATAACTAATGTATGACAAATATTATGTGAACCTAAAATCACGGTAAATTCTATTTTTAAAAAATTATTATTATGCATAAAAATTGTCATAGTTATATAACCTTCTAAATTAAGTTTTAGCGTTGAATTCTGGGGAAACTTGGCTAAGATTATCGAAAATATAGATATAAAAAAATTGAAGTTCATTTTTTTTAAAGAATTACATTGCAACAACTTAAGTATTAGAAGATTCTTACATAATAATATGGAATATCGATAATTATTACAGTTTTTATTGTATATATATTAATATATATTCCTCGAATAAACACTCCAAACTTGTTGAGCTCTCTGATCAATCACGTTTGAACCCATTTTTGTGAAACAAAAATTGGGTTCCTTTGATGATTGGTACTCTTAGAGTTTTTTGCACTTTTGGTCCCACATGACACGTCCCTTCACGATTTTGGTCCCAAATCTTACATTTTTTGTCCCAAAGTCGAAAATTTTGACACTTTTGATCCCACTGTCACTTTTTTCGTTAACTCCATTAACACTTTTGATCCCATAGGATTTTCGGTCAACAGAAGCCCGTGAGGGGTCTTTTGGAGAGAAAAACATGACACTTTTGGTCCCATTGGATTTTTTACTTAATTTTTTCAGTAAAAAATGAGCAACATTAGCTACAAATCACAAGCTTCTCCAAGAAAATAGAAACAAGCACACAAATCTCATGAACTCCACATGAACATCCCCATCCTCCAACACCATGCCATCTCTCAAAGATTTTTGGTATCAAATATTTTTTCCGATACACATTTGACACCATTTTTTTTCCGATACACATTTGATACCAAAGACTTAAAACCAGTGGTGAGATTATGCAGAATAAACTAATTTTATACTTAACTATATAAATATGGGAACAAGATAGAGTTTTGAGGTGATAATTATGGCATATATGCTTTCATATTTGTTGTTCTTATGATAGCAACAACTGGAAACAAGATTCTGCTAAGGAATTTAAGGATCAAAGTAAATAGGGATTCAGCAGAAGTCTTAAATTTTAGTAAACAAAACCAAAACATGTTGTCCATCAAATTTGAATCCAACAGCATCCAATCTGTAATTTGGGACAACCGTTTCCAAACCCAAAATCAAATCGACAATCCAAAGTACTAAATTTCACAAAATTAATCAGATTTTAATCCAACAATTTCGTCCAGAACAGTCAGCCAACAAAGGGTAGTCGAAGAACAGGCAATCAATGGCACAAAATCGACACCCAAGTTCCAAACAGTGAGGGATTCAGTACCAAAACCAAATTCATAACAGGGTCAAGGGACAACGACGGGCAACCAATCGGCGTTAGAGACAAAGCGAGGCAAACCAATCGACGCCGCCAGAGGCGACGCGAAACCGGATCGCCCCAATTTCGTAGCAGGCACAAATAACTCCAATCAACCACACTACCAAGTCGCGAAAACAGCCACAGATCGGGCGTCGCGAACACGGAGGTAGGCAGCGATTCAGTCAGAACAAATCGCGGGAAGGAGACCAAGCCACAAGAGACGTGACCTCGTTACCGTGAAAGACTGGTAGAGGAGGTGGCGGCGTGGCCAGAGCCACCGCGAGGGACGGCGGCAAGGCCTGAGCGCAACCCAAGAAAACCCGACGGTAGATATGCACAAGGGCGAATGCTTATAGGAAGAACTTTGTAGTATAAGAAATTCACATTAATTGGGCTCTTTCTGATCTGTTCTTCTTTTTTACCTGTAGAGGGATGATGATTGAGATTGAAATGGAAATTGGAAGAGAGAGAAAGTACTTCCTCACACGCCTGTTGCTGTTGAAGCTTTATTTTGTACTTCCTAAAATAAAGTTATAAGAGGAGGTGTTTTTTTAAATGGTGATCAAAATTAAATTGAAGAAAACAAAGTAGTTGTTAGAGTCAATAAAGCACATGTCCTAGTAACTTTCCCCTTTCTTTTAATTAAAAATGTTTGTGAGAGTAATGTACGTATTTAAATTATTAATGCAAGAATTTTGAGCTTTCAATTGACAAACAAATGATCTTTCAGAAGAAGAAACAATTTTATAACATCATCATTTTTAACATATGCATGCTTGATTTCAGATTTTGGAAGGACTTTCAGAGAGACTTTGGTGAATCTTGATAGCTCTCCAACTAGAGGGATGTTTGTTCATTCTTGCTTCCGTCATACCCACATATATGGAATTAGGGATGGGTGGACATGCTCATCTATTGTGGGAAATGTGCTCAAGATTATATAAATCATTTTTCCCATAAGATCTTATTACATATCTATTCCTTTTTATTATATGACGCAATTATATTTCTCAATTTGTAGGGAATTGGACAGGCGGTTGGAGATTGGTACTTCGACCGAAGCACTTTCCAGGAGGTAGATACATGTAATGACGGACCATTGGAGTGTGCTAGTCCCTTAAGTGACACGTGTTTTTACCAAAAGTGCCGTGCTACTCTGCATTGATCCTACCGGATTTTAATTAATTATGTGATTCCAGATCTTACAAACATATTTTACATATTAATCTGGGGGATATCGGATTGTGAATTTGCCTATCTTATTATGTTATTATTGTTATTAATGCATTCGATCTGTTGCATGGATACAGTGTTATATTGACTTATAGTATGTTCACATATATGCTTAATAAACAAAAATTATTGGTTTAAATACCAACTGATCCACACGACAGAGCTTGTAACATGATTACATTAATTAATTCGATTTCAGGTTTCAATCACTACTACACATTTAAGCTTGCACAACTGCACTTGGACAGCCCTTTTTTCAAACAGCTCTCCAAGTTTAACACTTAGAGAGCGGTTTTAATTAAAAGAAAAAATAAAATAAAAAATAGACAGCGTTTCAAAACCGCTGTCCAAGTTTAACACTTAAAAAGCGGTTGAGAACCGCTGTGCAAATGTTTTAGACAGTGGTTTTGAACCGCTGTCCAAGGGCATAGTTTGGACAGCGGTTTCGAACCGCTGTCCAAGTGTTCGGATAATTAAATAACGACCCAAATCGCGAACCAGACTTATATTTTTCCCCAAATTAAATCGTGAACCTGCAGTACTGCCTCCTCCTTCCTCTACCCTAAATCGAACTCCGTCGCGCGTCCTCCCCTTCCGCCGCCGCCGTCGTCTTCCCATTAGCTCTTATTTTCCCAAATCGCGAACCAGAAGCCCTAGCTTCCTCCTCCCTCTCCCCCAGATCGAACCATCCACCGCGCGTCCTCCCCTACCGCCGCCGCCGTCGCCTTGCCGCCAACCTCCCCTACCGCCGTCGCCGCCTTTCTCCTTCCATAGGTAATTATTCTTTTATATATATATATATGTTAGTATATATATGTTAGTATATATATATATATATATTGAATTAATGTGTATATGTATATATATGTTAGTATATATATATGTTAGGATTAATTGTTTATATAATTTGTTAGGATTAATTGTTGTTAGTGTTAGAGATGAACAATTGATGCTTGGTTTATATATTGTTAATTGTTTATATATGTGTGTGTGTATATATATATATATATATATATATATATATATATATATATATATATATATATTGTGTGGCTTTGTTTAATTGTTGTTAGTGGCTTTGTTTAATTGTATGTATGGTGTATGTATATCATGTATATTGGTGTATATATATATGTATATTGGTGTATATATATCATGTTGTATGTATTGGTGTATGTATATTGGTGTTTGATGCACTCAAGGTGTTTGATAATATGCTTGTGTGAGGATTTAAGCATAAATCAGTGTTAATTTATTAGGATTAATGTTGTTAGTGTTAGAGATGAACAACTTGTTAGAGATGAATATATATTGTGTGGCTTGGCTTGATTTTTTATGCTAACTTAGATATGAACAATTGATGCACTCAAGTGTTTGATAATATGCTTGTGTGAGGATTTAAGCATAAATTAGGATTAATACATTAGAATATATTTTGGTTATATTAATTTGATGATTTGGTGAATGGATAGTAGTGTGTTGCTTTAGATGATTAATGATTGTACATTAGGTTATATACATTGTTTTGAGATGCAACAAATCCTTAGATACATGCAATATACAAACCTTAGGTACTACCACATTCTATATGCAAGTTTTATACATTAGGATTGTAATACTTTTAGGTTTAATACTTTTAGGTTTAATACATTATGATACATTATCTTGAGAAACACTTCATATTGTCTTTTCTATAAGCATCTCTAGTTCTATATGGATCGAAAGTGGGTTCGAGCAGATCGATTATCAGATGAGTATAGTAATGGGGTGAAAGAATTTTGTAATCATGCAATTAGACACTGCACCGACCCTCGGTACATTCCATGTCCGTGTTGGAAATGTATGAATGGAAAAACCGTTAGTGGTCGAGAAAGTCTGTTAGACCACTTGATGATTCACGGCATTGATAAAATATATACCGTTTGGACATATCATGGGGAGAGAAGAGATGGATGTAGCTCAAGCAACCTAGAAACTGACTTTAGGTTTGAAGATACAGTGGATGCGGATATTTTCGATGATGTACCGACTGTTGATACATCGAGTGGGGATGACGATGATCTACGAGATCACCCTTATATGTCAGAGAAGTTAAGTGATTCTACTGGATTACCACTGTGGCCCGGGTGTAAGAAGGCAACAAAACTGCCAGTTGTGTTGATATTGTTCAACCTAAAAGCAGCTCACCAGTTGTCCGATGAGTGCTTTACAAGTATGTTGGAAACAGTTAGTGGTCTATTGCCTGATGGAAATGTACTGCCTAAGAGAGCATATGATGCTAAACAAATGCTCAAGTCCATCGGGTTAACACATCAGAAAATTCATGCTTGTCCGGGTGATTGTATCTTATTTCGGAAGGAGTATGCAGACCTCGATGAATGTCCCAAGTGTGGGGAGAAGCGATATAAGAAAAATAAATCTCCCACGAAGGTGTTGTGGTACTTTCCAATAATACCAAGATTCAGGAGAATGTATAGTAGCGTTGTGGATGCTAGAAATTTAACTTGGCATCATGATGATAGGATCAAAGATGGAATGCTAAGACACCCTGCTGATTCACCCCAGTGGAAGACATTCGATGTCAGGCATCCAGAATTTGGCAACGAGCCACGACACTTGCATCTTGCACTCTCAACTGACTGAATGAATTCGTTCGGTATCCAAAGTACCAACCATAGTACATGGCCAGTGATTTTGTTAGTTTATAACCTTTCACCCGAGTTATGCATGAAGCGCACTTACATGATGTTGTCTATGTTGATATCAGGACCCAAACAACCTGGTAACGACATAGATGTATATCTGGCTCCTTTTATAGAGGACTTGAAGCTCATGTGGGATGAGGGTGTCGATGTGTATGATGCTTGTAGAAAGGAGAATTTCAAGTTGAAGGTCATGCTGTTTGGAACTATCAATGACTTTCCCGCTTAAGGGAATCTATCTGGATATAGTGTGAAAGGAGCCGATGCATGTCCTTGTTGTACCAAGAAGACACATCACATTCGCTTGAGTCATTGTAGGAAGACCGTTTATATGGGACATAGGAGGTGGTTGGACCCAACCCATAAGTACAGAACAATGGCCGATGCATTCGATGGCACAATTGAGATAGGTGAAGCACCACGTTTATTGTCAGGTTCGGATGTATTGAATGAGATGAAGAATATCGACACATAGTACGGAAAGATCTTCGCAAAGAGTGTCCCCACTAGCGGTTGGAAGAAGGAATCAATTTTCTTTCAATTGCCCTATTGGAAAGAGTTGTATGTTAGACACTTCATTGATCTAATGCACGTTGAGAAGAACGTTTGTGCCAGCTTGCTCAACACTCTCCTAGCTGATAAGAAGTCCAAGGATGGTTACAATGCAAGAATGTATATGATTGATATGGGAATAAGAGCAGAATTAAAACCTGTGCCTAGAGAAAGGGGTCAACCGTTCTTACCTCCTGCTGCACACACCTTGTCCAAGAATGAGAGAAAAGAGTTACTTCAGCTGCTAAAGGATGTGAAAGTACCAGAGGTTATTCCTCCAACATACAGAGACTTGTATCAGATGATGGCGTGAGACTGGTGAATCAAATCGCATGACTATCATGTCATCATGGAGAATTTCTTGCCCATTGCAATACGCTTCTATCTTGCACGAAAATGTCGCATAACCATAACAAAGTTATGTTGGTTCTTCAAGGCAATGAGTAGCAAGGTCATAGATCCTAGAAAATTGCTTGGTTTTCGGAGGCGGGTTGTGAGGACTCTCTGTGAGCTTGAGATGTATTTCCTCCATCATTTTTTGATATAATGGTTCACCTAATAGTTCATTTGGTACACGAGACAAGGATGTGTGGTCCCGCCAGATCACGATGGATGTATGGTGTAGAGAGATATATGAAAGTGCTCAAAGGATATGTGATGAATAAGTCCAGGCGGAGGGATGCATTGCGTAACGCTATTTAGTAGAAGAAGCGTTAGCATCGGGTCGAATTTATTCAATGTCGATGCAATTGGACTTCCAGCCATCTGCACACCAATAGGATGGATGGTGAAGACATTACCGGTGGTCAACTTTGTAAGTGTTAGCATGGAGGAACTAACACGGATGCACTTGTGCGCTTTCTACAACACGGTCGACGTGCTTCCTTTTATTGACCAAGACATGCGATCACTTGTCGAGAGAAATCCCACCGAGATAGATCATGGATTGAAGTTGAGCACAATAGCACGTTTGTTGGTTTGTTTCAATGGTTATGTAGCAAATATGTTGTCACGGAAATGAGAATCGATGAATGAAAGAGTTAAGTGGTTATCCGAATGCACGATAGACATGTGTATTCATCAAGTGTTATCTTAACAACGGATACACATTTTATACCGAAGATCATGATGCCACAAGTACTATGCGAGAATAGTGGAGTGTCCATTCTCGAATCTGCAGTGGATCAATCAAATACTACTTACTTTGGACAGATTGTCAACATTTGGGAACTTCGACTATATTGTTCACCGTCAACCAATCTTCAAGTGTAGTTGTGAGGATCCTAACGGGTCCAAGTTGAAAGTTCTGGGTTAAACGCTGCGTTGATTTGAAGAATGTGGGATCTGAGATGACCCTTACATAATGGGCGAAATAAGTTCAACAAATTTTCTATGTCCCCGACCCAGTTAATAAGAAATGGTCCATTGTGGTTCACAAACAAATTTAACAAAAGTTTCCGATTAGCGACCATGTCGATGAAGATGTTGACACAATTGATGATCCTTTTCAGAACTTCACTCATTCTGTACCATCTTTCGATGATCCTGCAAATCCACGCCCATACTAGAGAATAATTAGAGATGAGGATGAATACGGCAATCCGGATCTTGTTAACATTTATGGTCATGAACGAGAAAGGTCAACCAAAAAACGAAAAAGAAAAATAAGTGCTAAAAAGAAATGTACGACTTTATTGAATGTTGTTTCTTCTGCTATATTAAATGTTGTTTCTTTTGCTTTATTAAATAAAGTGAACTGGATCAACAGGTTCCGAGGCAACGAGATAATGAACATTGTGGACATTTTGTGTGTTGCTTTATTGAAGATATAATCCGCGCTTCTCTAACGAACATTCCTCTCAATGTAAGTCTATTTATCGATTTATTTAAATTATTATTGATTGAATAAAAATCCATACTATATTGATTGATTCGTTGTTTGCAGTTTGTCTATGAACGTGAGCTCAATTCTTACTCTAAGAAAAGACTGGAGAAATGGAAAAACATTTGGACGGGGTACCTTTACAATCGATTCTTATATTCATACGATATTGAGTGATCGTTGTTTGAAATTTTGGTAGCATGTAATTAAATTATATATTTGTGATGATATATATTTCATGTTTTTGGTGTATTGGACGTATGTTTATGATTGTATGTTTATTTATTTCATGATGTGTATGTTTATTTATTTGATGTTTTGGTATATATATATATATGTGGTATAAGTTTTGGTTTATGGTTTTATTATAGGACTTTTGGTTTATGATTTATGGTATTGGACGTATATATAAGTTTTGGTTTATAGTTTTATTATAGAATTTTTAAAATATAAATTAATAATTAAAAAAAAAATATTGGACAGCGGTTAATAACTGCTGTCTATCTAACATAATAAACGAAATTATAAAAAAAAATAAGTTAGACAGCGGTTAATTAATGGTTTTCCAAGCCTCCCTCTTGCAATGCGGTTGAAAACCGCTGTCCAAGCCCAACTTTTAGACAGCGATTTTTTAATAGCTGTCCAAGCTTGGACAGTTGTTACTTGGACAGTTGTTATAACCACTCTCTAAGGGCTTTTTTAACAGTTGTCCAAGCTCAAATGTGTATTAGTGAATTAGAAAGAGCCACGTCATGACTTGGTTTATTAATTTATCAAATCACCTTAAATGCAAGTATATAAGTTTCAACATGATTTCCAAATTTAAGACCATATTTGAAATTGGTTTATCGATCATTTGTCTGAAATTCTTGATTAATATTGCATTTACATGTCATAATATTAATAAATTCAAGACCAACCCTTAAAAAGTTACTGCGCTAACTCCCATTGATATTTGAATTTCACTTTCAAGTCCACTGTCCCCCACTTCTTGTAAATAAGTTGCAACATATTAGTAAATGAAAATGAAGGTATTTCTGATGTTGGAAATTAAATGAATGAATTGATTCACAACCTCTCTACAAGTTCGAGCTTTTAAATGAGAAGGAATTTTTTTCTGGTATCAGAGTTTAGGCTCGCCCAGATCCTGAATTTGATTCATGTGGACACACTCCACCCATTAATACCATTAAAAAGAAAAAAAAAGACTCCTTTATATAAATTTCTTAATTGTTTCTTCCAATTTGTTTGTTTAAAATGTTTGTGAGAAATAATCACACTATCACATCACATATCATTTAAATTGAAATATAGAGGCACACTTGCATGAGTTGGTCTCACAGTGAGATGGGGCATAAATTGGATATTGGCGCTTTAATAGTTTGAAATGTGTAGGTGTAATTTGTGCTAAATTTTACCCCGCACTAATACAGATTTGAGCTTGGAGAGCTGTTAAAAATGACCTTGGAGAGCGATTATAACAGCTCTACAAGTAACAGTTGTCCAAGCTTGGACAACTGATAAAAAACTGTTGTCCAAGATATTGCACTTAGACAGCGGTTTTCAACCGCATTGCAAGTTACAACTTAGACAGCGGTTTGTAACCGCTGTCCAAGAATATTCACTTGGACAGCGGTTACAAACCGCTCTCCTAACCCTTTTTATATATATATATATATTAATACACTTGGACAGCGGTTAAAAACCGTTGTCCAATATTTTTTTTTAATTTTAATTTATATTTTTAAAATCCTGTTTATATAAAACCAAAACCAAAATCAAAACTAAAAACCAAATTTTATACCACACGATAATATATATACGTATGTCCAATTAATACCAAAACATCAAATAAATTAATAAACGCATACACATATCATGAAATAAATATACATCCAATACAACAAATTAAAACATGCATGAAGTATATCAATACAAATATATATATAAGTAATATGCTACCAAAAGTTATCTCACTCTATCTTTAATTATACAAGAATCGATTGTAAACGTACCCTGTTCAATCCATTTTCCATTTGTTCATTCTTTGTTTGGAGTAAGACTTGACCGGACGATCATAGACAAACTGCAAAGAACGATCAATTAATCAATATAGTTAGATATATATAGTATGAATTTTTATTCAATTAATAATAATTTAAATAAATCGATAAATTGACTTACGTTGATAGGAATCGACGTTAGAGAAGCGCATATTATATCTTCAATATAACAACACACAAAATGTCCACAGTGATCGCTATCTCGTTGCCTCGGTACCTGTTGATTAGCAATTATAATCACATATTACAATTATAATTATTTTATATTAATTTGATAACTTAATAAATTAAATTTACCTTAACATTATTCCAGTTCACTTTATTGAAGTTAGCTCTTAAGCCTTGATTAGGAAGGCGACTCTGATACATCGTCATCACACTATAATTATTAGAATTAAAAAATAAAGTTAGATTAAATATGCATAATTTTATTAAGTAAAACAAATCATTATATTATAATATTAAAAATGAACTTACTCTTCCATGTACGAAGTGAGATCGGGCCGATTTGAAGCCAACCCATTCGCAGCTGGATCCATAAAATATACACTTAATGTGCTCATATTTATGGCGACCAGCACCCAATGATTCCTATATTATATTAAGAATATTAAAATTAACTGTAAATTTAGCATATGTGCAAATATCATATATATTATGAATATAAATTTTAACGAAATGTTTATTGTACTCACCCCATATTTGTTGGCCAAAATATGAGATGGTCTCTGTCAGTATAACTCAGCATATGAGAAACTAACCACTCCATGGTCTGTGGCCTATCAGCCATTAAGCAAGACACTTAGGGGGATACGAAAGAATACATTCCACCTGCTCGAGGATCTCTGCAGAGATATACCTCACCCAAATATCTTTAACCAACATATATACGCTAATTAATATTTAATTTGAAAATTAAACTATATATAGAAAGTAAATACTAAGAATTAATTAGCAAACACATACCTGAAATAAAAGGCTATGCTCGTTGCACTCAACCACTGGCCGTTCACGACTTCAATCACATGCTCCCGAGCGATGTATTCTTCAATAGAATTCCGATAAAAGTAAGCATTCATCGGAACTGTGACCATATCGAAATCAGAGGACTCCACTATCACTTGCACCGTATGCTATATGGCGTAGTCGTGATCTAAGTCTCCAGGTAATGGATAATCAATTAGTCTGCGACCACCAATAGTGGAGTCCCTCGGTATCTCCCTCTGACTGGCTGCGACACCCTTTGATTTCTGTTTAGGCTTTTGTGGTGTCGGCAGTTTCTACAATCAATTTGCAACATTATTTAGAACGACAAATAAGATAATGAACTTTAATAACATATATTAAATTTACCTTCATGGTGAGAGAGACCAAGTTGGTCGGTCATTCGATGAAGTGTCCCACAGCTGTTCCGACTGTGACAGCATCATCAATTGGTTTAGGCACTGGTGAATCCTCTTCTCCGATTATGGGTACATCGAGAGTGACCCTCACGAAACCAAGAGTGGTGGGACTACCATGAATAACTCCATCGGAGTTATTGAGCAATGTTCATGTAGCCACCATCCGAGTAGGATCCTCCAAATAAAGGAAGCATGGGGTCGATGACTGTTCGAATAAGATATTTAGTTAGAAAATTTTAATATATATACTAATCTTTAATTAAAATAAATGTGAGACACATCTGATACCTGCGGGACGTCGTTTCGAAGTGCCTTAATAAAATCGTCCCTAGCATTAGCCGAAAACATAGCATCAGCGACACTATTTTCACAGCTTGCTCCACTCAAGGACATTCCGTGATGCGACCGTCTCTCGGACTTCATCTGTTCCAACTCTTTAGTCATCATCAGGCAACCTTTGTTCGAAAGTATACCCACCATATTCATGGCTTGAAGAAAGGGTAACATGGCCAATGATGACTTCACACGCCATATCCAACACTTTCAAAAAGCGGTCGGGATGCTCTTTCGGCGACCTATAGCCCGTCCAAGTAGATCATCGGGACCGACAACGCGGACGTCTTCGGGGGTCATGGTCTGAGACATACGCTCCTGAATTACAAAAGATTATTATTTAATCATTTGTTTAGAAATAATAGTTTCTAATTCAAAGACAAATTAATGGATAGCTTACCCCATCTTCGATGATACGCTATGCAGTGGAATCGGGAATATCCCCAAATCGAGTCTTTCTAGTAGTTTGAAATAACTCGAAACGGGTAACAACGGGCTCACGCTCTCCAGCTTTCAGTTTTCCTTCTTTCTATGATAGTCATTAACGTGTCCCCTTATTAGATATATTAAAAGTGAATATATAAACAAAATTAAATGTTAGGATTTTGATCTCACCGTTTTTTCTTATCGTGCATAACCTTTGTTCGATCCACGATATCGCTCCTCCATCGACTTGGCTTGTTTGCAATTTTTCTCACTTCGTGACTACAATGTAATAGAAATACGATAAACACTGAAAAGCATAGGGCATTAAATGATATTGATCAATTTTACCTGGAACTCATCCTCCAAAGATCGTCGCACAAACTCCTCCCAAAAGATGGGGCCACCGCAGGCAATTCGATCGCCTCAAAGGACTAGCCGAGTAAAGACCAAGATCCGGATCTCGTGGCTTGACTTCCGGCCAAGCCCTAAAAATTCTTGGTCAATACTCCAAATTATGACGATATTTACTTCTTCTTTGAATAATCAAGGCCGAGTAATGTACTCTGTACGCATATAACATAATAATGTAGTAAATTTAGTAATCATACAACAACTTTCAATAAGCATATATATAATTAACATACCGAAAGTTCATCCCATAATCTTTCCTTCAAAGAAGTCATTATAAATTCACGTCGGTCCTTGGATGGCAAAGACGATAGGGATTATACGCTTTGATTGCAGCTCCAAGGTAGAAAGACAACGTCTCACTCTGTTTACCGATTGCCTGCCCATACTCATTGAATGATAACTGCAATAACATATTATTTAATTAGATTCAACGATCAATCAATATAATTACAATTCTAATATTTCAATTGTAATAAAATTACCTGCACTTGTTTCCCCTTGCTACGAGCCCTCTTAATAGAAGCCATCGTGACTATACCTCTACTGCTCTTATCCCCAGAGCTGCTAGTGGTGGGAGCAGAAGTGTCACTCTGTCTCAAGTCATCAGTATCATGTCGATCATCAGCACCATGAACTCCATCATAATCTCCACCATGATCTCCTAAATGTACTCCATCATCCCCGGGATGTGGCAGATAAGACATGATCTTGTAAAGCAGAAGAAACAACATTTAATAAGCAAAAAACAAACAATATTTAAGGAAACAGAAGAAATAACATTCAATAAAGCAAAAATTCGGGCCACGGTGGTAATCCAGCAGAATCCCTTAACTTCTCTGACATATAAGGGTGATCTCGCAAATCACCGTCATCCCCACTCGATGTATCAACAGTCGGTACATCATCGAAAATATCTGCATCCACTGTATCTTCAAACCTAAAGTCAGTTCCTAGGTTGCTTGAGCTACATCTATCTCTTGTCTCACCATGAGATGTCCAAACGGTATATGCTTTATCAATACCGTGAATCATCAAGAGAACGAACAAATTTTCTCGACCACTAACAGTTTTTCCATTCATACATTTCCAACAAGGACATGGAATGTACCGATGGTCAGTGCAGTGTCTAATTGCATGATTACTCCACCCCATTCCTATACTCCTCTGATAATCGATCTGCTCGAACCCACTTTCGATCCATATAGAACTAGAGATGCCTATAGGAAAGACAATATGAAGACTGTTTCTCAAGACAATATATCTTAAAGTACTAACTACTAACATCTAACAACTAACTTTGCCCGATAAAAAAAAAAGTGTATGGACAAAAACTATTGCACACGCTTTCTAAGCCAAATAGTACTATTTTACACCATACACTGATTGTTGCTTTGAAGATAATTGCTCTTCATCTTTACTTACCGTCAGATATATTGAATTAATACATTATTGGTGGGTTCTTATTATTCGATTATTCCTTCAAATTAATGGTGATATGATAAAAACCAAACAAATCATGTTCTTTAATTCATTCATGAGGAATGATCAATGGTCAGAATTAATTCGTGCTTTGATTTGAACCATATTGGAATTGACTCGTGCTTTATCGGAGGCACTCTTGCGTGAGACCGTATCACGGTGAGACGGAGTGTAATTTAGACATTGACGCTTTATCACTTTGAGAGGTGTATGTGTTAATTAATTGTGCTATAAATTGTACTTCATCTCATACATAAAGCCGTCTCATATAAATTTTTGTTTTTATTATATTATGTAAATTATCAAATTGAACTCGAACGGAGAAAAAGAGAAAACCTAATTAGCCGGCCGGACGGAGTTTTGAATCTGACATCCCTCACCCGGACAAAACTCATACAATTCACTCTCATTGCCTAAACATAGATTGAAAATAAAACAAACCATGTGCTATTTTCGAAAAGTTTGAAGTTAATATATAATTATTGATGAGAGTTAGGTCTTAACCCTAACATTCACTCTATGCTCCATCCCTCTCTAAATTTGGAAATTATTAATGAAGAGAATTAGGTCTCTAAATTTGGAAATTATTAATGAAGAGAATTAGGTCTTTCATTAGTATACACTCTTTTCTCCATCACTCTCCAAATTTAAAAAGTTAAATAATAATTTCATCCATGAATAACACTAATCGCACCAACACTAATCGCACTGTGCAATTGATGAACAATTAATATTGTTAAATAAAAAATATTATCAATAAAAATAACTAATGTTGATAATGTTCAGTAAAACAACTAATATATTGTTCAATAAAAATAATTAATTTATTCATGGTGTTAAAAATTAATATCATTAAATAAAAAATACAAGAATTTTCCTTCATTAATTGGTAGCTCTCTTGTACATCAGGTGATATATGCAATTTAAGTGCATTTTTTAAATACGTGAGTTGTTCTTGCTGATACACTCAAATTAAATGGTACAAAAAAGGTTCATGAATCCAACGTCTTTTTTTTAAACTAAATGATAATGATAATAAAATGTATCCAACAATACATGATTAATCATGCATTGAATTATTGCCGTCAAAAAAAGTTCGTGATCGATGTTTTTAAAATTTGATAGCATAAGACGTATTTTTTAAAAAATCCCATACAATATATAACAATAAAATTACTTGTTGTATTCTTTTGGGTAAAATTAACAGTTTAAAGGGTGAAAATTATATCTAAAATCTAGCACATGCAAAATTTGCTTCACTTTTCAACTTAAAACTAACTTTGAAAATTTGAAATGCCTCAAGTTTTCAGAGGCATTCATTAAAGGGGATGTGACTTGTGCAGAATATTAGACCACCCTTATAAATTTATCACTAAATTGTGATCTGGTGAATATGAAATGTATAAAGTTAAAAATGTCGCATAGAGAAAACTAATGATGTAATTGATCACTATCTTTTATTTGAGAAAACTAATACATGCATATTTGTCGTAGCCCCACCCACCATGTACAACAACAAATGTTAATTTTCATTAATAGACAACAAAATAATTTTCCATGTCTTTCAATTTATTAGTACCTTTTTTTTGAACCGCAATATTTTATTAGTACTTAAACGTTAGCGCTACAACGCTTTTCATCACAGCTTAATTAAGCCCTCAAATTTGTGCAAATATACACTAGATTGCAATATCTGAGAGACATATATATATAGCATGAGGTTGTAAGTTTCTAAAAAACAAATAATTAACTTCATTTGATCTTTTGAGAAAAAGAAGAGAGCGCAATGCAAAATTAATCTATACCAATTCGTAACTTCTCTCAACCTCAGGCAAATTAACTATTTTCAGTTGATTAGGATTCTACACAAATAATAGAAGAAAATTAAACATTAAGAGTTTTCTAATAAATAAATAAATATATATGGCTATATATGGGAGGGTTGGACTTGAATGCGGCATTTTTCACGGGGTTATGTGAACCTAAAATCACGGTAAATTCTATTTTTAAAAAATTATTATTATGCATAAAAAAATTCATAATTATGCATAACCTTCTAAATTAAGTTTTAGCGTTGAATTCTGGGGAAACTTGGCTAAGATTATCGAAAATATAGATATAAAAAAATTGAAGTTCATTTTTTTTAAAGAATTACATTGCAACAACTTAAGTTTTAGAAGATTCTTACATAATACGGGATTTAAATCGATTTGGTCCCATAACTTTGGACCTTTATTTAAATGGTCCCATATGTATCTCATGTTTCAATTTAGTCCCGTATGTTTTTAATTTGTGCCAATTTAGTCCCAAGACGCCGAAGACCGGTCAAACTGCATTAAAACGGCGTCGTTTTCGGGGCGTGTATCACACGCGCCCCTAATTTCTGGCCGGAAATGCTTACTTGCTTCGATTTGGACACGTGGTGCGCCACATGTGTATTATACAGATTAAAAAAAATAAAAATTACACTTCATTAAATAATAATAAAATAAATCAAAATTATATTAAATATATATTCAAATATCAGATTAATAAAAAAATTAAAAATTAAATTAAAAATCCGGCCACCGCCCTCAGCGTCCCACCTCTCTAACAAGACGACGAAGACGACGAAGAAGATGGCTGCTATCTGGAATCCTTCATTTCCGAAGAAGACGACGACGACGAAGACCGTAAATTAAATTAAAAATCTGGAATCCTTCATCTCCAAAGAAGACGGCTGCTATCTCGACGAAGACGACGACGGTTCGAGGAGGCAAAACTCGAAAGCGGATGCAACTTTTCAAAGAACTAAATCGCTTCTCAATCAACAGTCAAGCCGCATACAAGGCCAAAAAAGGCATGATTAACAATGGTGGCAATTGCAATTCTGGAAAAAAAGTGAATCAAAATCAAATTGGGGCAATCGACCCACGAGCCCTAATTGCGATGAACGGAATCAACCCTAATCATGGGACCGACATAAACTCGATGATGAATCTTGCTGGGTTTCACGGCAATGCAGTTTAGGGGTAACATTTTGGGAATTTCACCGCCCCGCCGTGGGGAGGGTTTACGGTGGCGGCGATGAATGTGAACGGCTACAATCAGCAAAATCAAATGATGATGATGAACAGGCAGCCTCAAATGATGTACAATAGATCGATCGTCTGAACTGGCGATTTGGTGGTGGCGATTTTGGAATCGAGGTGGGGGTGAGTGTCGATTTGGAATCGATTTTGGAATGACGGACCCCCACCTCGGTTTTGGAATGTCGATTTGGTGGTGGCGACACCCACTCGAATGAATGGGCGGACTGAGGGCGAGGTTGGGGATGATTTGGTGAAATCGCGCGGCGCCCGTTAGGGAGTGGGGGCTTGAAGGAGATAGGGACGCCAGATCGAGGTGGGGGTGAGGTTTAGGGTGGAGAGAGGGACGCCGAGGGCGGTGGCCCGTGGCCGGACCCTTCCGACGCCGATGGCTTTGCCCAGTCGTATGCGGGAATGGACGGGGGAAGGGGTATGGGACGGGGAAGGGCAATTGGGGATGTGTAATTTATTTTTTTTTTTTTTTTAATTGGCAAAATACACATGTGGCGTACACGTGTCCAAATCGATGCAAGTCAAGATTTTATCGAATTAGGGGCGTGCAAAACACGCCCAAAAAACGACATCGCTTTGGCTAGTTTGACCGGTCTCCGGCGCCTTGGGACTAAATTGGCACAAATTGAAAACATACGGGACTAAATTGAAACATGTGATATATACGGGACCATTTCAATAAAGGTCCAAAGTTATGGGACCAAATCGATTTAAATCCCTACATAATACTATGGAATATCGATAATTATTACAATTTTTATTGTATATATATTAATATATATTCCCCGAATAAACACTCCAAACTTGTTGAGCTCTCTGATCAATCACGTTTGAACCCATTTTTGTGAAACAAAAATTGGGTTCCTTTGATGATTGGTACTGTTAGAGTTTTTGGCACATTTGGTCCCACATGACACGCCCCTTCACGATTTTGGTCCCAAACCTTACATTTTTTGTCCCAAAGCCGAAAATTTTGACACTTTTGATCCCACCGTCACTTTTTTCGTTAACTCCATTAACACTTTTGATCCCATAGGATTTTCGGTCAACAGAAGCGCGTGAGGGGTCTTTTGGAGAGAAAAACATGATACTTTTGGTCCCATAGGATTTTTTACTTAATTTTTTCAGTAAAAAATGAGCAACATTAGCTACAAATCACAAGCTTCTCCAAGAAAATAGAAACAAGCACACAAATCTCATGAACTCCACATGAACATCCCCATCCTCCAACACCATGCCATCTCTCAAAGATTTTTGGTATCAAATATTTTTTCCGATACACATTTGACACCAAATTTTTTCCGATACACATTTGATACCAAAGACTTAAAACCAGTGGTGAGATTATGCAGAATAAACTAATTTTATACTTAACTATATAAATATGGGAACAAGATAGAGTTTTGAGGTGATAATTATGGCATATATGCTTTCATATTTGTTGTTCTTATGGTAGCAACAACTGGAAACAAGATTCTGCTAAGGAATTTAAGGATCAAAGTAAATAGGGATTCAGCAGAAGTCTTAAATTTTAGTAAACAAAACCAAAACATGTTGTCCATCAAATTTGAATTCAACATACTGGAATATGCAAATGTAAATCTTGCTGGATGTTATCCAGAGAGTAAACAGCTACTACAAGAAATCACATTGCAGACTTGCAGTTAATAATGTATGCAAAGTAAACACGTTTTTCATTAAGAATTGATTCATATCTCTACCCTTTTGTCTTCATTATCACGACCAAGAACCAATTCATCGATGCAAATGCACCCAGTAAGCGCCTAAAGATTAATGACAATGGCCTCAAATGTCCATCTAAAAGGGAGATATCTAACTGCTCTATATCTAAATTCTAAAATCAGCAAATTAACACCCAAATACTGTATGATAATGCATAGTTCAAGACCAATCAGTAAATTAAACCAGAGTTTAGGCAAGCTGCATACTGCATCCAAGGTCCAAATGAACGAGAGAAGTCATTCGCGAAGCTAAATCGGAGATACCAAACTTCAGCGATTGTTCAAATTGATGCGAGCTTCAGTGATTAATAGACATACCAAACCTTCTATTCATTTAATTGACGGCTGGAGGAGACGGACGGCGATTGTTCAGGATATCAATCAAACAACAAATTGGTGATGTTGTCTGGGGGAAGGGTTGCGAGAAATTAGGTCACGAATTTGGGGAAGAATCGATTTTCAGTTTTGTTGCATTTAATTAATTTTTCTTTTTTATTTAAATTTAACAAATGTTGACTGACGGGGACGCGTGCCGAAGACGTGCGGAATTCTGTCTAAAATTGACGGATTTTCCAGACGCGGGACCAAAAGTTAATTGCAAGATTGTCCTAAATTTATAGATTTTGATAACATAGTGTCCTACATCAGAAGTCCATATATCTGTAAATGTAGGACAATCGTGGGAGTAATATTTTCTTAGTATAGTAACCTTGGAGGATTGTATTTTAAGGACAATAATTTTGTAGGCTTGGAAATGTATGACAATATGTATTAAAATTTGTAAATAATATATGACAATGTGTGTTAAAATTATGTAAATGTAGGACAATCGAGCGAAAACAAGCTCAGTTCTCATGTGGAATTTCAGTCCAATTTAGGGTTATTCAGCACGATTATCCTACATTTACATATTTAAAACATATTGTCCTCTACTAGCATATTTTAATACATATTATCTTAAATCTACAATTCAAGCCCGTAAAATAATTTTTTTAAAACACAACCCCCACGGGCCTAAAAGAACATTTTTGCCAACAATAGTGTCCCATTACATCACATTGTGAGCGGGGGCGGAACCAAAATTGCTAGTCGAGGTGCAGTAGAAAAGGAAATTACACATTAATTGAGAAGTAATAAAATGATGAATTAATAATTTATTTTGATTATTTAGTAATGAGAGTAGAAAATAGTATTGATTAACCTAAGCAAGCCAACATGACAGCAATTCCAGCCTGCGTATTATCATAGCCACCCTGCTTTGTGCAACGAACATAACTCTCGTTTATAAATTGTCCAAAACACTCTCCTTGAGTTTTCGAAACAATTCGACAACAATCAGGCCCCGGATATTTCTCACTCTCCATTGCCCCTACTTTACGGCATATGCAATTCACAATGTCATCCCTACAATCTACGGGATACGTCGTGTTGCACGTAGACGGGCTTTCCTCCGTGAATAACAATCTCTGCATCAATGCCCCACCTCCTTCCGATTCATATATTATTAACATCAATATTGCAATCTCAAATGCCGTCTTCCATTTTGAAATCATGTTTTGAGTAAATTAAATTGATGAAAGACTTACGCACGCACCTTGTTATATATACATATATGATCCGATTTAATTGAAGCGTTGTCTTTAATTAATTGATTAATTAATAAATCAAGCCATGTGACTCTTTCATTCAATTGTAATCAATGAAACCGTTTCACCTCAAATCAACCGTCTAAAGTAAATAATTCACTTGTTTGAATTTAGAATTTTCTGCTATACAAACATGTAACATGTAAATTTTTTGTTAAACATTATTTCTCCACTTGTATAATTTTATAATTGTATATTTGTTTACCTTTCAATATGCTTAACAGAGTCGCGTTACACTGTGCTATGTTTTGGGTGCAATTTTTCATTTCGTAATCAGAGACAACGGCAGGGAGTAAGTTGTGTTCGACCTGTGATAAATTAATAAATAAATTTTAACTTGGCCAATTATTCCAACAGATTAATATATAAATTAAACATGTAAAAAGCAAAATTATGCATTCAATATAAAAAAATTTAACTTGGCCAATTATTCCAACATATTTCTTTAGTTATACGACCTCCAAAATTAAGTTTCTCCAAATAAAAGGATAAATATTAATACTTGTTTATATTCTAGTCTAGCTAATAAATTAAATATCTTCATGAAAGAGCTAGCAAATTTACCTGATGCTTATCAAAAGCCGATTCTATTATGAAAAGCGGGGTCTCAACGTCTCCAACCAAATATTGGGGAAAGAGACACTAACAAATTAATTATATTGTTAGCATTTAATCTTGACTTATATATATATATATATATATGGGAAATTAATTATATGAAATTAGATTAGTGCATTTTCAACTTGGCAAAATACTAGCTAATTCCTGCACGCCAAATATTCATTAATAAAAACATGTTACAATCCGCGATTAATTGATATATATGCTTGATTTATATAGTAAATGTGTGCGTAAAAATGTAGAAATTAAAATAAAATAATACATGTGTCTGCACTACGTCATGGGCGAACGCAATCTCCCTAAGCTCGATGCCAGGGAGTCCCTCTTTGTCACTTAAATAAATAAGGAAAATGAATTAGCTAGATATGTATTTTTGATAATGTATGAAAACTCAAAACACATTTAAATATATCCATGATTGTGAATTATATACGTACCCACGAATGAAAAATCCGGAATCGGATATGCACTTCACCCTGCAAGTATTAGGTAGGAGTGCTCGAAAGCGATCACAATGCAAGACAGTCGATAATCCTCCTGCGGAGAATTGCACCAGCCTCCCCCCTAATCCACAAAATTATAAAGAAATTTATAAGAAAAAGAACATGTAGTTTGCATCAAATAAATTATATCCATCTCCTTTCTTCTTCTTTTTTTTTCTTTTTTTTTTTTTTGCAATTAATTAAGGAATTGCATATACACGTCGGCTTATTAACGTAGATGTATGTATATCTAGATTCTTCTACCAAGAAGAAATAACAACACACATAATTTAAATTGGGTTGCGCAAAACAGTAATCAAAGGAAAAATAATAAAATTGTGCAAAGCATGGAATTCGAAACATTGAATCAATTTGCAGGTAAGTATATCAATTTATCTACTTCATTTTCATGATATGTTTAAATTAAAAGATATTTTCACTACGACTGATATGAGGATAATTATTATTGTTAATTGTTGGAGTCATAACACAAATTAAAAAGAATAAAATATATGAGACAAGAAATAAATTAGCGAAATTAAATGTTGTATAGTGTGTAAGCAATTCCTACATATGTACCTCCAAATACACAATCCAATTTCGAGCACTATCTCCAAAGCCCTCGTAGAAGAAGTACGCAGGTGGACTCCCGTCCAAGCAGACTGTCGGAGATTTTTTATTTTTTTTTAAAAGTTATATATATACAAATTAAATTACATAAATGTGTAGTTATCATTTCATAATTAATCCAATGAGATTATATGTTAATAAAAAGATAAATTATACCTGCTCCGTTTGCAACAGCGCTTTCAAGCAGAGTGATATTGACATTAACGGTGGCATTCAATTTAATGAATTTGCTCCTTGATGTTATTTTTGTTTTGTCGAACATACGTTGTGTAATTTTTTGTCTTCTTCACTTTCTGTTCGAACAATGTCTTTAATACTTGTAATTTTTTGCTGACTGCTTCTCTTTTGTTCGAACATATTTACAACTGAATGGATGAATTACATACTGAACTGTTTCCTCTAACCTGATTATTGATGATTGTTGAGGATGGAATTTGATACTCGTGTTGCTTGATGTTTGCTTTGTCGCTTTGTGTTCGCTTTGTTGCTTTCTAGTCTTTGTCCCTTTTCTTCTGAATGAATTCGAACATTGGGTTTGCCTATGCCCGCTCCTGACTTTTTCGGTTTTGATTGTCTTATTGACGTTGCAATCGGTTGATCGTCTTATTTAGGTGCGACCAGATGGGTTACTTTATGAACCCCCCTTTCTTGGTGCGTGATCGTCTTATTTAGGTGCGATCACTTCGTACTAGGGCCGTCTTATTTAGCTGCTACCCCGCACTCATCACCCGCTTGTGCTACGGGTATCTGTAAGTACGAGTCATCTTTTGCGACTGCGTACCCATTACTCGCTTTTTGCTGCGGGAATCAGAGTACGAACTCGTTCGTCAGGTGAACATAGACCTGGGCTCGTTCGTCTTTGTTCGGGCCGTCCGGTAGGTGCGACCTCAAATAGGCTTGAACTAGAAAATCTTAGCGAACAAAAGTACATATATTTTTCTTTTTCTTTTTGCAACACTTTGTATTCTATTACAACCTTCATATTTGAAGAAGACTAATCTATTACACAACTATAGATATCAGACTAGGGTTTTGAATTTGAACCTTGTCTTGAGTAGACACGAACTGGCCTCACCTTGTCCGCGGAATTGATGTTGACAAGGATGTGGCACATCATCCCGTCTACCCTTCTTCAGTAACATGCTCAAGCAGCAGCAGCATAAGCTTGCGCTGAAATTTATGATCTTTTCGTGGGATAAACAGGTATATAAAGATTGGGGAGGTTGGGCATGCTCGGAAACTGTAGGACAAAATGCCAAACAGAAATGCAGCTTCTTGGAGCTGTATGATAAATGGGTATGCACAAACGGGGATGCCAATGGAGGCTTTAGAATCACTGGAGCTGTATGATAAATGGAGGCTGATGAGTACATGTTGCTGAACGGTTGCAGATTGAGCGAGCGTTGTCTCGACCACAGTGGGTTCGTGGGAGAAATGGGACGAAGTGGAGAGGGTGAGAAGGGAAATGGCAGATCAAAGGGTGAAAGGTTGCTGGATGAAGATGATGCTGTGGTTCTTGAATTTGAGTCTCGTGCCCATTAATTCGACTTGACTTATTTCATTGGAATATTCGGATGTACTTTTAGTCAACTAACTTGTGTGAACGGGGCCTGTCCCGACGTGTCTTTTGTAGGTCCAATGGCTTAAGTTCAAACCCGACTTGATGGAGAAGATGAAGATTCGATGGCGGATATTTTAGTCCGCATCACCATAAATTTCTGGATAAGATTCGTGGTAAAGATAAATGGCTTTCCAATGCTTCTAAAACTTAACAATTTGTAAGCTCCGAAAATGTAGTCACATTTGAATATTATTCCTCCATTCGGTCACTAACATGTTCGGTCAATTATTTCCATCCAACTCAAGTAGATTAACCTTTAATTGGATGATCTGAATATTCCTGGAGTGATGTTAGAATAAGGCCGATAATTGGAGCATGTATAATCTTCTGGTTGCTTTCGAATATTGGTCCAGGAGCATTTTTTTTAAAAAATTCATATTTTGAATTAACAGAGACAATCTTCACTTCTGAATTCTATGTAATGCTTACTTGGTTGTTTTCTTTTGTAGGTTCATTTGGAACGGTTCATCGTGCTAAGTGAAATGGTTTTCTTTTGTAGGTTCATTTGGAACGGTTCATCGTGCTAAGTGAAATGGTTGTGTAGGTTACCATTAATTGCACTACTGTGTATTACACTTTTTAATTTCCAGTGACTACTACATTAGGAAATTAAAAGTCATCACTCTGAACAGTCAGATGATTGTTCTCCTCTCTTTTTTACTTGTACCATCCTGATTAAACTACAACAAACAACAATAAACTGAAGATCCACCACAAAATGGTAACTCATCGATAATTATAGTGTCTAATGATTAAAAAGTAGTGCTTTCCATTAAATATTAACCAGATTCAAGCAATAAGCCGAATCTGTGGTCTCCATTAATTCTTATACATTAAACAGATTCAATCAGTAGTAGGCAATAGCAGATTCAAGCAATAAGCCAAATCTGTGGTCTCCATTAATTCTTATACATTAACCAGATTCAATTAGTAGTAGGCAATAGCAGATTCAAGCAATAACCAGAGATTATGTGCTCTTCATTAATTCCTTAACATTAACCACATTCAAGCAATAGCAGGCAAATTGGCAATAGGGAAAAGAGAAGACTAAAATGAAATTAATGGACGTCGTGCCCCTCCACCACACCACAAGCCGTCGTGAGTCCGGTCGCCTCGAGCACCTGCCCCACATGCAGTTTAGACCACGCCGTCCTGCCTTCGCGTGAAGAAGATGATGTCGCTCATGGCGAAGATAAATAATAATTATTTAATCTCATGGCGAAATTATATCACCCATGGCGAAGATAAATGACGTGACAATTTTTTATTAGTTCTCTAACGTTAGGAAGTGCGAAAGCCTCTGACCGTAGAAAAGCCCAACTATTATGTAAGAATCTTCTGACATTTAATGAAATTCTTTCAAAATGTTTAATCTATGTGAAACATCTATAGATGATAATGTAATCGGAACAGAGGGATATTAATTGATTTTTAATCTAATCTAAAGTTTTTATGAGTGAAGAATATGGATTAATTTTTTTTAGTTCATTTTTTTCATCATTTTGACTTTTTAATTTTGATCATTTGAGTTTTTAAACTTTTTAAAATTGATCATTTAATATGCTATAGCAAGTTATCAAGCAGATAACTCATATTTAATTTTTATTTTTTTCTTTAATTTCAAAGTGTCACTTTGGATTTTTTTAATCCTAATAATTTGGGTCGAGTTTAAAAATAATATGTATATTAAAATACAAAGTGAATCGGGTCAATATACCGGGTCTAAACTGATCGAAAAATCTAAAAGTAAATTAAAATACACATAAACTACTCTTTCTCCCTAAAAAAATAAGTAGAAGAATTTCGACTCAAAATTATTAGGGTTAAAAAGTCTAGGTGGCATTTCGAGATTAAAGAAAAAAACTTAAATAGTTACCTATATGGTTGTTACATGTTTCAGTGACATGCTGCAATAGGTTAAAAGGATAAAATTTTTTAAAAAAAATTGATAATTTATAAGACCAAAATAAAAAAGTCAAAGCAATCGATCGGGACCAATTTTAAAACCAAGCGAAGTTATTGGACTACATAAAATTTAATTCCTAAAAAATGTTACTCCTTTCATCTAATATTTGTTTACACCTTTGCTTATGGAATGATTTTTAATGTGAGAGTTATTTATTAATATTTAAATGGATAAAATAACTTTTAGTTGAGGGTATTTTAATCATTTCTACTTTATTATTAAAGAAGGTGAACTTTTGTGAGTAAAAGTAATAAATGAGATATAATTTTTAGATGTTGGAAGGAAATAGTTAAAAAGAGAATTGTTAATTTATTGTCTTCTTTAAAAAGAGGTAAATAAAAATGCGGTGAACTGTTTAAAAAATGGATAAATAAGTATAGAACAGAGGATACATTTTAATTGAAAAGTACAATTTTTTCTTCATCCCACAAATTACATTTCGGAATTGATAGCATGAATCATGTATTGTTGGATGCATTTTATCATCATTTATTTGAAGACGTGGATTCATGACCCTTTTTTTTTACCTAATTAATTGATAATTTCACACTTCAACAATTATAATTTTGAGTGTAGTTTATTTTATATTTTTTCAAATGATAGAAAACATATTAAATATTGATCAAATTTAAAATTTAACCTCCCACTATAAAAAAATTTAATTTAAATATTTTCCCAATTTAATTTGGTCCAGAGTGATGGGACAGGGAACAGCAAACATTGAATTCTTCAAATGAGCTTCCAAAGATTTCTCGTGTATATATATATGGTTGGTGGAAGACCTAATTAATATTCCTCATTATGTAATTGAAATGATGTAGTTCTCATCATTAATTATTTCCAATTTTGGACGAGCAAAGAGTGAATACTATAGTGGAAGACCTAAATCTCTTCATTAATTACAATTTTAAAAATTTCAATGTTTAAACAATGAGATGAGTAAATTAACTAGCTAAATGAAGGGATGTCATATTCGAAACTCCACTCGTTTCTCAACCCCAGTTCTGATAACATAATTTATCTTGATAAGTTACACGTACCACTCAAAATTCATCGGCTTGATGTAATTAGTTTTTTTTTTTATATGTACTAGTAATAATTATATTAATAAAGGGCCGGGTATTGTTTAATTTAATATAAAATGAAATAAAAGCCATGACTAGTCAATATTGTTGATCCAATCAATGAATTATTTTTTGCATTAATACGAATTTAATTTGAAGTGGTTGGTGATTGCAGTTTTTGGTACTTTGTTCATATTCTTGTGTTGAGCCATCACAGTATTTTGAATTTTTCGACGAATTAGCGACGATTTGCAATTGATTATATATATACCTCTATCATAGCATTTGCAGCGGATTTTTCATAAAAAAACAAAAAAAATCCTATCGTCGTCGTCCCGCTGTAAAATGAAGGAGTAGAGCATTCCTTGCACGCTAATGCCTTCAACTCTTCGAGTTCTTCAATTTGACGATATTTTTTTCAATTTTTTACCGTTTATTTTTCATTTTGTATATATATATATATATATATATATATATATATATATTATTATCGTTTTATATAATTTGCATGTCCGTACGTATATACATATAATTTGATGTTAATTTTCATTTGTTTTGATAGATTAATGATATGTTTATGTTTAAGAATTTGTTAGATATATTATGTTATAATAAATTGAATGGCTTAATCAATTATAATAGACGTTGAATAATTGATGTTAGATGTTAAAATTGTTAGATTGTTGGATGATTAAGAGATGAGTTTGACCTATTTAGTTGAGATTCTGTCAAAAATTTATTTAATTAATTAATTATCTAATAAAATATGTTTGGGAATTCTTTTAGAAATGTTAAGATGTTGGTTGACTATGAGATGAGTTTGAAATAATTCAATCGAAACTCTGTCGAAATTTAATTAATTAATTAATTGATTTACTATAATATTTTTAGTTTTTTTAGTTTTCAAAATATCACGTGAGATTTGAGCTTGTTGTGGCGCGATAGTCCTACATTTACTTGATTTTAAAAGGTACTATTATCATATATTTACAAATTTTAGTAAATCAATTAATAATTACATATTATTTTAAATAATATAGATGAAATTACTGATTTCAGAATTTTGCCACTGGAATAAAGTCATTTTCCATTACTGTGATGGCTCCTCGTTCTCATCAAACGTCGAAGCAGCAGATAATGTAAGTCTTCAATTGTCCTTGCATGTATAGCTACTATTATTTTTATTCAAATTAATTATATATCTGTATAATCTTAATTAATAATGCACTTGCAAAATACCAACACCACTTATTGAGAAGCAAGGATTTTTCATGCACTGATAGAAGAAATGAATGCGAAAGGGCTACGAGATGCAGAAAATGTATGCGTAATTGTTTAATAAAATTATAATTTATAATTAATCAACTGAGTTAATTAATTGATAAATTATAATTTTATTAAAATTATGCATGTGTTTTGCACATCTCGTAATCCTTTCGCTTTCATTTTCTATCAATGCATGAAAATTTTTACTTTACTTTGATAAGTGACGCTGATACGTTGGAAATACATTATTAATTAATTTTTTATACAAATATGTAATTAATTTAAATAAAAAAAATAATAATATATACATTTATACATACAGAGATATTTTAAGGTTTACAAGATCATCTCCATCTATGTTTATTGAGAACAATGGGCCATCATAATAATGGAAAAAGACTTTGTTCCAATGACAAAAATATGAAATTAATAATTTTAACTATATTACTTTAGAATAATATCAACCCTTTAGCTAGGACAGACACTTTTGCACACTCATCATCATTGATTTTCAAATTGATTTCTAAGCCAAACAGTGCTTTTGTACACCATAATACCATATGTAATATACTGCCACTGGTATATAGATAATAGAATACATTATATATGGATGCGGTTTTGAAACACCACTAGCACTTTAAAAGTATTCTTATTTTTTTTAATTTGATCTCACTAATTTAAAAAATACATTACAACATAATTGATTTTATGTAATATTTTATTGTAACATATTATGATAATATTTATATATTAATTATATGTAACATTTTATGTAATACTTTATCAATATATAACACTTGCATGTAATATTTTTAAATAATTACGTAACATTTTTACATTCTCAATTCAATATATCTCTTGAAACTAATTATTTCTTAAACGAATTATACAAATATATAGCATATATATACATATATATATGTATGATTCGCTTAAAAAACAATTAGTTTCAAGAGATATAATTGAGTTGAGAATGTAAAAGTGTTACGTAATTATTTAAAAAATTTACATGCAAGTGTTATATATATGTCTATATCGATAAATCATCACAAAGTGCACTAAAGAAGCCCCAATGACAGAATTACAAGCAAACCGACCAGCCAGGGACGAATTATTATAACATTTCCATGTATGCAGAGGTTTTAACTAGACCTATACGTTTCAATTGACTTAATATTTATATTTTGTAATGTTTTTTCTTCATTTTATTATAAAATTTTTGTTATTTATATTTTGTAATGTCTTTTTCATACTATGTATAACAAAAAACTAACTCAAGTGTCTTTCTAAGTACTTGTTAGGATTGAGTTACAGAGTGTTAAGTTGTCGATGCAATTTTAACATTCATTTAATATTATAAATATTATAAAATAAGTTCTTTGTAAAATGTGAAGAATTCATTAATCAAATATGTGATAGAGGAAAATATAAGTATGTATTACACACAAAATAATAATACTTGACGTTACTTTAAAATTAACCAATTATTTTAATAGAATTATAATGATGACTCTCAAATTAATTTTTGTTAAATAATAGATTGATTTTAATTCATAATTTGTTTATTTTATATATATATATATATATATATATATATATATATATATATAATATTCATGAACGAAATAACTTTACTTGATATGCATCAAATGTTGATTCATGCGGAGAAATGTCCAAATGTCCAATCAAATACACAGTGAAAAGAAACTGACATATTAATTTGATGAACATATTAAATATTAACATTCAATTTGGTGTAGCTCTAGAAAAATAGTATAATTAATGCATATAACTTTTCAATAAATCTAGATTTCTTTTCGATGTGCATATACAGTAGTAGGCAGAGCATTATAAGCTAATTTGTTCATGTCTTACACATTAATATATAATTATATTTTAAATAATAGAATACATAGATTAAATATACACATGACATATATGAAAATGTAAATTACAGTTGAATAAATTAAGGCATGAGTTCCAATCATATCATAATCGAAATCAATTAGTCTGAGTTAGATTGTAGGGAGACACTATATGTTTGTAAAACAATTGAAAAATGAAATTAATATACTTTATAGCAAAATATATAATTTAATAGTGATATTATCATGAATAAAAATTTGGAATCGAAAATGTATTTCGCTCTGCAGTCTTGGATAAGGCTTTTTACAAAATAAATCGCAAAATGTGATTTATTTTGTGCACTCTTATTCAATACTTGCAGATTGAAATGCATATCGGATTCGAATTTTTATTCGTTGTAAGACTCCACATCAAATTATATTTTTACTATCAAAAATATATTTAATTCATTTTCCAAGTTTTACCAACTGCAAGGGTCTCCTTCAATCACACTCAGAAAAATTGATTTTTGTCAAGATGCGGTTGCAACACTTGCGTTTAATTTCATCAACCATTTTCAACATTTTTATACACGACATATGTATAGAATTTAATTAAACTAATTTTTAAAATATATTTTTATACTATTGAGTACGATACGCAGAAATTAATCAATATTCTGGCCTACTTCATGCATGTCAAATAGAAATTCAAATTTGGCGAAAAAGTTGCATATATGCCTTAATTAGATTATATTCCTAGAGCTATATCACATCAAATGCTAACAATTACTATTATGTTCATTATTAATTTGTTAGTGACTTTTTCCCGAGTATTTGGTTGGAACATTTATTTGTCGCTCTTCATAATTAGAAATTTAGAATAGTATTAATCCATATTAAGTAAAATTATTCTTTCATTAAATATATACTCCGTATGTATAAAAATATAACCTAAACAAATGATGAATTAAATTTTATTTCATTATTTAATAAAATCTAATTTGAAGTCATGCATTAAAATTCTATAAGAATAATTGGTCAATATTATTTTTTTCAGTTACATTAAGTATTAGTATTATATTATTTTGTTTTGAATACATACTTTTATATTCTTAATAGACATTATATAGAAGACGAATAGACATATACAGAATATAGAAAAAATGGTCAATAAAGTGAAGAATATTTACTATAATATATATACACACACAATTTAATCCAATTTGCAGGCTATTTTGAGACTCAATAGACCAACTTTTTCGACATTTGACTGAAACAATGAGTTATTAAAATTTACTATAATGAACAAATGATTTAAGCCAAATTGCAAAAGTCTTTATATAAGCATTACATTATTTAATTTTTCAATGAATATATATAATAAGTATAAATTGAAATAAAAATATATATATATACCTGTGCAGTCATCATCAAAGGCACGTGACTACTTCCCGAATACGCACGTGACCTCCCGAATACTGCCTAATCAACAATATATAAGAGGTTCTTAATTAATGTAAACGCTTACGAGACCATAAAGGAAAAACTAAACATAAAAAAAAGTACGGATTTATTTATTGGTAATTAATTTTAAAATTAAGACAGTAGCTAGTTACTAAATTATGTTACAGAATTTACCTCCAGGAAGACAAAAAATCCAAATTCTAGGCTCCATTTCCAGATCCGTCAAAATAAAGTAAGCAGGCGTTGAAGGAAAAAGGCACCTGTAAATATAGACAAATAAAATTATAAAATGATGCAATTAAGTTATTATTAATTATATTGATAATAATAGGAGAGTATTTATATAACAAATTAAGAAAGAGAGGAAGAGATCTGGTTGGTTGGGTGGTTCTTTGTAGATCCAAGTGCCTTGATTCTCTACACTGTTGTGGTCGTTTAACGACGTCGTTTGAAGCCACAAAAAGGAAATATGAGAGAGGGTAAGGATGAAAAATGAAATTAATAGGAGAAGTAGAAGAGAGAATGAGAAGGAGTGAATTATTGATGCACTATGTCAAAATATTGAAGAGAGAATGAGAAGGAGTGATTTTGAAGAGAGAATTATTGATGAACTATGTCAAAATATGAAATGATGAAATGAAATAGTGAATTATTGAGTAATTTATGAATGGCAAAAAAGTAGACAGAGAAGAATGGGAAGAAAAGCGAAAGGATGGGCATTCAATTATTCAACGGGCGTCTTTTGCACGTAGAGATCGTCATGACGGTAAATGGATATATAATTGCATGAGACCGTCGCACTGTAAGTGAATATAATTTGTGCTAGTTGTATTCAATTTTTATTATTGATGAGACCACACAGCTGCACATTTGCTTAAAATGTCCAAACCTCAAATTTTTGAAAAGCTTGTAAATTTCTCTATATGTCACATAGATTCCTTACCAACAATGATAGTAGTATTACTTTTTTACTTTTACCATAGTTAAAATATTTTTGATTGTGCAATATGTTATCCTTTTAAAATAATAATAATAATAATAAGGGATCATATAATATGTTGAGTTATTCTTTTACATCTAAATCTCGATATTAATGAGAAATAGTTATATAACATGTTTATCCTTTTAAAATAGCAATAAAAATGGTATAGTATGCGTTTCAAATTGATATTAATATCTACAACCGATTGATTTAGTATAATGTACGTTGCAATCGAATTATATTTTTTTTTAATTATAACTGTTGCAAATTGATGTAAGGATCAAAGTAAATGTTGCAAATTGATATTAACATTTGCAATATGTCATGTAATATAGATAGCAAACTTATAATTAAACAAAAAATAATTATATAAATTGTAAATTAATAAAAAAAATCGTAATTCAAATTGTAAAGTCATATCTATATTTTATAAAAGACAAAGTCTAGTGTGAAAATTTTCATACATGAAAAAACTTTAATTTACAACCAAATTCTGTAATTGGTAAAGGTAAGATAAAATTGAGTGGTTCATGGTTCACTCAGCCCAAATGGTTCATGGTTCACTCGGCCCGAATAGATCATAATTTAGAGTTTATTATTTAACGTTTAAGTTGTATATGATTGATTTAGGCAATTTTATAAATTTTCATATATGAAAATTTTCACGCTAGACATATTCTTTATAAAAATGTATCTAAGCAAGACAGACAAGGAAGAATGGGGAAGAAAGGTGAGTAATGGGTTTGATTCTTTAGCTGATGAAATTTCAAGTCAATTATTAATGTCAAAAAGAAGTACTAGTATCCAAGAACGGCAATGCGCGCACATGGTAAAATTTCGAAACAAACAGAGTATTTATAAGGGAAAATACATTTTTTTTCCTCTAACTTTGATTTATTTTGATCTTGATCCTATTAATTTACGATTTTTTATCTTGATCATATAATTTTACAAAATTCGACAATTTTGTCCTGTCACCAGCTAGTTACCTACATTCGCAGGTGACAGGACTAAAAGTCAAATTTTGTAATATTACAGGACCAAGATCAAAATTTACGAATTTTGATTTTAATCCTGTAACTTAGACTAATTCGACTTTTTAATCTTGTCACGTGCAATAGCCGATGACATGACGAAAAAGAAATCCTCCTTAAGACGGTGGTCCAAGCAACTCCCAACTACGCCATGAGTTGCTTCCTCTTCCAATTTCTCTATGTGAGGATATTGAAAAACTTGTGGCTGGGTTCTATTGGGGAGCCACTCCGGACGATAAAATAATTCATTGGCTTAGTTGGGATAAGATATCCAGACCAAAGAACAGTGGGGGGTTAGATTTTCGCGAGATGTTCTACTTCAATCTAGCTATGGTTGCGAAACAATATTGGAGGCTCTTGCATAACGGCGACTCTCTTGCTTCACAAAGTTTAAAAGCAAGATATTATCCGAGGGGCGATATTGCGTCGGCAACCATCGGCTATCAACCAAGTTACCTTTGGAGAAGCATCCTGAAAACACGCGACCTAGTGCAGGAGGAGACGGCTTGGAGAATTGGAGACGACACCTCTGTCAAATGCTTTGGGAATCGGTAGCTTGGGGACGGGGTGAGATACGGTCCAAACCTCATAGGTGATACTGAGGAAATCCGGGGAATGCGTGTAGCCGAACTGATGGCGGGCGATGGTACATGTTAGGATCGGGGAAAATCTGTCAAATATTCACGGAGAATGATGTGGCTAATATTCTCAATATCCCAATTAGTGCTAGAAGGTCCGGCGATAAGATCATTTGGAATCACGCACGGAATGGTAAATTTACCGTTCGATCGGCTTATCAACTCGCCACCACTCTTTATTCGAAGAGAGGCGCCAATTTGCCTTCGGCTAGCTCGAGCCACACATCTTGGAAACAATTATGGCATTGCAAAGTTCCCCCGAAGGTCAATCATTTCTTATGGAGAGCGTACAACGACGCATTACCCAGTCGTGTGGCCCTCCTTCGTCGGGGGATTAACATCGATCCCATCTGCCCCTCATGTGGATTGGCCAAGGAAACACTATCCCACATCATCTTCCAGTGCCCGATTGCAATACACATGTGGAAGAGAAGCCCTCAGCGGCTGGTCCCCCAACCACTCACGGCAAATCAGTTTAAAGCTTTTTTTTGGGATCTAATTCGAAGCCTTCTAGAACAGGGGATCACAATCTTCGCAGCATTTGCTTGGAACATTTGGAAAGAAAGAAACGCTCTAGCCCACGAGAACCGTCACCAGGATCCTATGTTGATATCCCGGATTGCTATGAATATGGTGCAGGAGATGGAGGATAACCCAAAAAACCATCGAGCGCATCGGCGGAACAAGGATTGAAAGGAACTTTGGAACAAACCACCGTCTGGTTGGCTCAAGATGAATACAGACGCGGGAGTTTTCTCGGATGGAACGGTGGGCTTGGGATTTGTGATCAGAAACACATTCGGGGAAGTGAAAAGCAAGGAGATGCAAGGCACCCATCCAGAATAGCACTCTTATTGAAGCTTTAACCCTCAAATTTGGTATTCAGATGACCTTGAATTCGAACTGGAGGAATTTCATTTTGGAGTCCGATTCAAGCAACCTCATCAAAACTCTTGGGGGTAGCTACGACCCTGACGTGCAGACTCAAGTAATTACTGATGATATTTTGGTACTTGTACAAGGTTTGGGTGTGAGTTCTTTTTCTTTTGTTAAGAGAAACGCAAATTATGTAGCACATTTTCTTTCTCATTTTTGCCCTGTTGAGGGCTTTTTTTGTGGGTGGGGAATATCCCGGGAAGTTGTAAATTTCTGGTGGTCAACGATATAAGGCGAGAGCCTATCATTCAATAGTTGAATATAAATTTCTTTCTGTCAAAAGAAAAAAAATTGTGGCAATGATTTTCTTTCAAATGATCAGAACTCTAAATTTGTATGTTTATTTTTCAAGATACTTCTGCTATAAAAAAATTAAAAAAAAATTATCTACAAATATTTTAAATATGGTTACAAAATTTTTAACAAAATTAAATAGTTTTTTTATTAAATAGTGAGAGTTGCTTACGACTTACCTATATATTTTTCGAATTATGTAGACATCTTCAATTCATTCCTTTAAATTTATAGATAAATTTATTTGTAGGCAATTCCACAGCTAAATTCTTTTTAAGTAATTTGAAAAATAAAAATGTTTATAATTTTTTTTTTTAACTAGGTAAGTCTTACACATATTACTTAAAGATAAATTATTTTCACTCTAAGGTGCAAAGTGGGCACACATATTATTTAATGTGCAAAGTGGGCACACATATTACTTAAGGTACAATGTGCAAAAAAATTTGCACTTTAGTTCAAACTAGATACTAAAGTGCAACGTAATTTTTTTTTACATTGTACTGTAAGTAATATGTGTGTCCACTTTGTACCTTAGATTAATTTTCCCTTTCTTTTCTTTCTCTATTACTTGAAGTTAATCCTCATTGAACTTTTTTGTTCACGATGATGTTAATGAGGCCCAATATTTACCAGGATTTAAATCGAAATGGTCTCAGAACTTTGCTTCTTTATTGAAAAGGTCCATCACATGTTTCAATTTAGTTCTCAGATATTTTCAATTTGTCTTTGATTTAGTTTCAAATAGCCGAAACCGTTAAACTACCCAAAAAGTGACGTCGTTTAGGGGCATGTGATACGCGTGCCCCTAATTTCGGCCCGGAATTTATCATAAAATGACATCGTTTTTGGGTAGTTTGACCGGTCTTCAACGTTTGGGACTAAATCGCACAAATTGAAAAACATACGACTAAATTGAAACATCTATATATACTAAACATTTTCAATAAAAGTGCAAAGTTACGGACCATTTCGATTTAAATCCCATATTTACCTTTGACCGGAATGCATGATATATCTTTCTAAAATTTGTATGTTAGTGTCACATTTGTTGAGGAATGAGTTACACGATCTATTCGGGTGAATATTTAAATACAAATTTAATTCATTAATTATTACTAGCATGAATTAATCCTATATTAATTCAAATAATAATTGCAACAACATATCATGCATATAAAAAAGCCACGTAAAACCTACGCGACGCGAATCTACGGGTTTACGTGAACGCATTCTCCGGGATGGCAAAGGCTTTGGTCGGACGGACTAACCAAAAGGACTTCCCAAGTATTCCTTTAGCCCTTGCTCGACAATCCTCCGTGGAAAAGATACTTTCGCGAACAATTAACAAAAGGAAAAAAATAAACTTTGTTGCACCACTTATGTGGATTTGCTAATATTTCCAGCACATGGAATTGTACTTGGGAATGAACTAATCATCCCCTATTTATAGGAGGGAGGGTGGACGAAATTTATGTGATATTTCAATGTGGGAAAAGACTTTTCTTGGTCACCAAGAAATCTTGAATATATCCCTTATATTCTTTTTCCCATAATTAAAATATTCCACAAAAAAATCCCACCTCCTCAATTATGGACAAATTTCGAAAATATTAAGCAAGATTCCAAGATTTGGATCTTCTTGAATTTATGAGATATTCTTGTATTTCAAAAAATACATATCTTCCATAATATCTTTTCAAGAAAATCTTTCTTGCCCACTATATTTTCAAAAAAAATCAAAATTTACTATATAGATAACCAAGTGGGAGATTTCTTGAATTTAATGAGATAATCTTGTTTCCAAGAATACATATCTTCATTCCATAACAAAATTCAAAGAAAATCTTTCTCCATCTTTTATCCATAATTTTCGAAAATTTTAGAGGAAATATAAGCAACAATATTTATTTTATTTTAATCACCTTTTCAGTTATTGGACTATATGTTGGGCTACTCAGGGGGCCTTTACGAGAATTAAGATTGGACCTTCTAATGGATCTTGAATATCTAATATTGAGCCACAATATAGTTCAAGCCCATAAATATTAATTAATCCCACTACATAATTAATATTGCACCATCCATCTTAACCCATATTACAGTCAATATGGCTCCCGGTCATTATTTCCCGTGTTTAAGATTATCTAGCCCATTAATTAATTCAAGCCACTGAAATAGCTTTCCGTTAATTAATATCTTTTGTCCTTGGTCGAGGAACGGTTCAACATTATTATCCATACCGAAACAAATTCCACTTGCAAGATTTTGCATGATAAAGCTTATGAACCTCCCAAGGGGCAAATCAAGCAAGCGTGCTTTGCACACGATTCTTCATTAAATCTTAGCAATCACATGTGACCAATAATATTGCCCAAGATAAAAAGTATTGAATCTCTCTCTGATTCGCTACCCATGATAAGTCAAAGCAATAGTTACCAATCCCACGTGATCCTATTTAAGGGACGAAGGTTAAGAAACAACGAACCACTGAGGTCTAATTCTTCCTTGTTCGGGCCAAAGAATTTATCCTCCCAGAGGGTCCTATTCAACAAGATCACCATGCACTAGTGTAATCTCTTGGTCAAGACAAACCAATCCGAGCCTTACACCTCAACCTTTCGCGATGGTTGTTCATTTCATCTAGGTCGTGAATGGCGTACTTTTTAGTTAAGGGACTGTTAATTTAATCTTCTGTGATCTGGTATCACTAAATTAACTACAGTGTAACATGTACGAATTATTGAACAGTTATGCAGTAAATATATGTAACATTCATTCATATATAAAGCATCAGTGATAAACAATTTATTTCAGTAAATAAGTCAAAAAATTCAGTTTTAGATTATACAAAAGTAAAAACATACTTTTCAGTATAATCCCAACAACATTATCCATGCAACTCACTTGACCCGACCCGTTTTAATTGACTCCACATTCAATCCGATATGCATGCCAGCCACGCCTGATATATTTTAATTTAATTAACTATGTGATTGTGAGCTAACTTCTCACAAACATTTAAAACAAACAAATTAAAAGAGATTATTAAGAAATTTACATAAAGGTTGATCTATTTATTTTTTAAAAAAATCAATGAAATTTTAAAATGGTATAATAAATACATTCCTTTTCATTTACGTACTAATATGTTGCAACTTAATTACAAGTAGCTTGCAATCTTACATAAATATTTCAATTTATATTAATGATGAAAATAGGTCAGGCGCCATTATAAATCACACATAAAGATTAACGGATGAGCTTCTGAGACAAGTCATTTGAATTCCAAAGAGAATTAAGCCTTCCATTTTATTTTTTTAAAAGCAAAAGAAAAATAAAACAAAACTTATAGGCTTCCATTATAAGAAACCATATATAATTTATTTTTATTTTTTGACAGGAAGAAGCTATATATATATAATTAGGACAAAGATGTTAAAAAAATTGCTTACCTATCAATTTTAATTATGCTTCACTGCGTTGCACGTTACTTGCGAATATATTTTATTTGTATTTATATGATAGAATAGTTCTACTGTAATTATACATTCATTCTGCGTTTAACATCTTGTATAATAAATATATAGTTAATTTAATTGAATTGATGAAAATGTATAATTCTAGAAAGTTAGTGATATATATATATATATATATATATATATATATATATATATATATATATAATGAGATCATGTCATTCTATAACTTGAATGTTAATATGAAATATTAATTGTTTATCAACGTAAGATTATCTTAAATGTTTATGTAGGTTCCAATTCAAATCATTAAATCGAGTTGTAACATATCAATTCTACAGTAGTACTGTGTGTATATATATAAATATATATTTCACTAATTAGTTGTTCAAAAATAAAATCTAACATATATAAATCTTGGACATGATTTCTCAGTCGGGGACAATGCTCAAAATTATACTTTTACTAGTAATGATTAGCGAAACAATTGTAGCGTTTAGAGATTTCTATGTGGACAAATTTGGAAATCTTGAACCTGTGATACCAAATGGATGTGAACAAAAGTATTTAATACCAACTTATGAAGATGTTACTGCTACAATATGCACAGATGGTAGTATTGAGATAAATCAGTTCAAGGATGCAATATTTTCATATATTTGTCGTAATCTCAAATATGAAGTTGGAAAAGATTGCTTCTTCAATGTAACGGTACCAAGCATCAAAAAACCCAACTTTTGTCTCACAAAAATAGATCCTAATGTGATTGATGAGAGGGCTCAACAAGTTTGGAACGTTTGTTCGAGGGCTAAACAATAATTAAGGAAATCAATAGTAAGATATATATACAATAAAAATTGTAATAATTATTAATACAATGATATTTTATACTCTTATGTAAGAATCTTCTGACATTTAGTGAAATTCTTTCAAAATGTTTAATTTAACTTAAATTTTCTAATGTCTACGTTTTCGATACTCTTAGCCAAGTTTCCCCAGAATTCAACTTGTCGCGAGTCGTTTTTTACGAAGAGTATTATGTGGCTAATTTGGGAACGACTCACAAACAAAACATACACGTGTAAAATAAACTGTAAATAAGATGAATTTGTTGACCCAGTTCGTCAAGAAATGACTGCTCTGGGGGCATACCAAGCCAGGATGTGGTATTGCGAGTTTTACACGTACAATATTTGATACACCTTATGAAGATGAATCATTACAGATGAAGATAATTTTGAGAGTTAGCATATGAGTGCTAGGGTTTCTGTATGTGTGGATAATCACTCGGATTTTTCTGTTCCTCACCTCTCTGGAGAATTTCTTGTGTGGGTGTAGCTTTTTTAGAAATTTTTCTGAACCTTTATCTTCTTCTTTTTTCTTCCTTTTATAGCACTCCGACAAGCATGAGCTGGGTTGGCAAGCATGAGTTGGAGACTTCGGATCATGCAAGAATCCAGGTGATATTGCCACGTTCCCAACTTCGTCTTCTAGATTGATCTTGGAGCTTACTTGTCTGTAAGGCACTCTTTTGGTCGTCCAAATTAATCTTTTGCTCGGTTGGATGCTTTGTTCGCCCCTTTAACCATGTCAGTTTTATGCTGGAATATTGTCCTCTTCGAGCACACTGAGCCCTCAGGATGTTCGGGTCTTCGGGATATCTGAGTGTCGAGCACTCTGACCCTTCAGGATGCCTGAGTCTTCAGAATGTTGTGCTGCGAGCATACTGACCCTCAGGATATCTGAGGGTTTCAGGATGTCTGGGCTGCGAGCATACTAACCCTCAGGATATCTCGAAATGCGAAAGCATCTTGACCCTCGGGATATCTCGAAATGCGAGCATCTCGACCCTCGAATAATCGAGCCTTTTAGGATATCTGAGCCTTTTCGGGATATCTGCTTGTTTGAAAGATCTTGACCCTCGGGATATCCGGAGCCTTTCAGCCGCTCGAGTCTTTTTTGACTTGGCTCATTTAATTCCTCTTTCCTGATCTGAGTAGCGAATATTTGTCCATTGAGCATGATTATTTTAATAAATATTACACGCAAGCTTTTCGTGTTCGATTAATCATGAATTATTATATCTAACACAACAATACCCCCTACCGTAGGGTCGCTTTGTATTCAACAGGGGGGTCTTTATTAAAATCTTATTGGGCCATAGTTGATGTCGTTTAAATTCTACAGGCCGGATTTTCAAATTGAATCCAATATTTATATATACCTTGTTTCTCCGCCTTTAAACCCCTTTCTCCTTCCTTCTTCTTTTTGCCTCTGTCTTTCAATCTTTTTCTCGGTTCGAAAATTTCCGTGAGGGCTCATCATTCCGACGAAGAATTTTACTCGGGTAACCGCTGCATTCTTTTTCTCTAATTGTGATTATGGCCTCTCGTTCAAACTCTTCTCGTTCCCTAGAATCGCACCACCATAGTTCCTCTTCTTCCCCCCTCATCGTTAGAATCCCCGGTAACAACGCAAAATGCGCCGGAGATGAATGTCTCGGTTCAGAATTGTTGGCAAGTTCGCAAACCGTTTGCTTTCTTTCCTCCGATTCCGATGAAGCCCTAAATGAATTGGATAGGGACATGGTCCGCAATGATTTTTCGAATTTATTCAAGTGATAATTCTTAGCCCCAAATTCAAATTGGGTCTAGGGTCGCTTGATAATGTTGATGTAGATAGGAATGACGATGTTGTGAGGGGGAAATTTTGATGGTCAGAAATGTAACCTAATCTAATATAGGGGTAGTTGGTGAGCAAAATTGAGCTTGATATACTGTTGGTGTCCTCATAGTCCAACATATAACGAGTATAATGCTCGTTATAGTTTTGATTGGCCCGAGCAACCCTCATAGGATTAGAGTTGAGAATGAGTACCTAGCGAGCAAGATAGCGAGTAATTGATCTTGAATATGCTCTCTTTCGGTACTGCATAGGAATTACGAAACCCCTAAAGATGTCTTTTTTCTCGGGCACCGTCCTGATGAGCGGGCCGACCAACCCCCGAGGGTTGTGTTCTTTAGAAATTTAGACACAATGGAAGTTTCGCCTTCGATTTCCCTCCATCCGCCATCCCCGCTTGCTCGTGGAATGGAACATTACCATCACGCAAATTGGCCGAATGGGTGGCACATGATTATGAGTTTCGACTTTGTTTGGCAAGATGAAGCCAAGATACTATCCTCGGCTGAAATTAACTTGCTCGATTGGTGCACTTGACCATTCCGAGGGGTGAACACGGTGGTTGTTCATGCAAGCTAATGCCAAGTGCAAAATCATTGAGGATGTGCCGAACAAAATCAGTGATTGGAAGGAAAAGATTTGGTTCGTTGGGGGCGATTGGAAGAGCCCGGCCTCTGGAAGCGAACCAAATGCTCATTTGGACATCCCCTACCGACTTCGGGTGTCAAGTAAGTGATTTTGTGTCTTTCGTTCTTCGATTTGAACCGATTTTAACTCGCTTTTTTATTTGAGGATTCCACCGCGACGGATAAGGAGACCAACGACGGCTATTTTAGCGAATATGGCAAATTGATCCGGAGTCTCGCTCGAACGGTCTGTGAGAACTCCGAATACCGCCGTCGAGGAAGAAAGGAGGTCTGCTCGCACCTCCTCATCATCTTGTTGCTGTTAATCCCGCTGGTAAGGATTGCCTCTTTTATTTGTATAAGCTTTGTGCCATTTTGCTCGTTGTTATCCTTTTGTGCATAATGAATTGTTTTGTTTATAGCTTTCCCTGTTGTGACCATTCTTTGGAGTACATCCAACATACCGAGATGGCTCTGAGAAAAAAAGGCCACGCGAGCTTGTTTTCGGATTTTTTGGCCGGGAGGCTCGTGAATAAACGAGGGAGCATGAAAGGGCAAACCGATCCATGTCGACCCCGGGAATCGAGCCGAAGCGCAGGGAGTACTCGTTAAATGGCGGCAATTTTGGGGAACAACTCCGTCGGCCGGGAGATCGAGGGTGGAAATCGTCGGCAGCGTGGCCGAGCGAACAAACTCGGACGAAAGCGCTGCCGAGCTTAACAGCGAATTTATCTTGATGTTGCCGGGGGTGACTCGGACCCCTACTGCCGAGGCAATCAGAGCGGCCTCCTCCGTGGTTGGTCCAGTTTCACAAATCGTTGAAATGGAGGTTGGCACATCTTCCCCCTCCTCCTTCCGACCCCGTCATGGACTCCGCGAATCCTTGAAGCCGTCCCCCGAGGATAAATCATTCTTGGGATGGGATCCGCTGGAGCGAGCATGTACATTTTGTTCAATCTGCTTTTTTGGGTTATACGCTCGCTTTTTCTTTTATATTTATTTGCTCGGCATATATGTAGGTTGAGCGGGTTACGCCTTGATGCCCAATCAAGAACTACCGCCACCGAAAGTGTTCGCAAGGTTCGGCATTCCTAACATGTTCAAAGCGTGCAGACTCCCTGCTCGAGCATGGACCACCAAGTCGGAAGAGTCCACTACGGGTCCCACTCCTCCGGAAAATATGCGCCCGGTCCGCACTTCGGTCAATCTATGGTCGCCCTTGAGAAAGTTTTATCGCGAGTCCGCCAACCTCCATGTCAACTACTTGACTTTGATCGAACTTCAAGGAAAGGTGGGCGAAATAACAGACTCAGATGAACCGAGGTTGGCTCAGTGGACGTGCTTCCTCGGCACAAGCCGATGCTCGCCAAAGCTCGGTGAGGATGCCCGCAAGGCTCGTGAAAAATGCTCGCCGAAGTTCGGGAAAGATGCTCGCCAGATGCAAAGGAGGAATCGAATCACTCTCGGAGGAGGTGGCGATATAATGAAGAGCTCGAGGAAATGAATGTTGAGCCAGAGACTCGAAATGGCGCCGAGGCCATGGAAAGTGAGAGGGGACGCTTCCGCCAACAAATCATCATTCTTTGAGGAGACCAACACTCGTTTGGGTCTCAAAAATTCAAAGCTGCACGATGATGAGTATGTTGATTCCATGTCCAACTTCTCCTACATTTGTGCCTTCGCCGATGCTATCCGGGTTCCGTTTCGCCATACATCCAACAAATAACAAATTGCCCCTCTTATATCCGGTTTCAAGAAGACCTGTCGACAACCCACCAGATCGCAACCTTCCAATGTCAGATTTGAACGATCTGTGTGATTTCTCCATTCTTCCTGAAGGGATCAAAGTTGATGATCCTATTCTGGATGAGGAAGATGGCTCGGACATGAATACTGCTGGTGTTGCTGGCCAAAATCTCTAGACTGAGTTCGGGACCGATCGGGTGCAGGCCTAGCAGAATGTACCTTCTGGCGAGAATTTGGTACCTGACCATACTGAAGGAGTTGTTGCTGAGGGGGCTGAGCACGATTTGTTCGACATCTCTCTCCCATCTACCCCCAATTATGAATTTGCTCCTTGATGTTATTTTTGTTTTGTCGAACATACGTTGTGTAATTTTTTGTCTTCTTCACTTTCTGTTCGAACAATGTCTTTAATACTTGTAATTTTTTGCTGACTGCTTCTCTTTTGTTCGAACATATTTACAACTGAATGGATGAATTACATACTGAACTGTTTCCTCTAACCTGATTATTGATGATTGTTGAGGATGGAATTTGATACTCGTGTTGCTTGATGTTTGCTTTGTCGCTTTGTGTTCGCTTTGTTGCTTTCTAGTCTTTGCCCCTTTTCTTCTGAATGAATTCGAACATTGGGTTTGCCTATGCCCGCTCCTGACTTTTTTGGGTTTTGATTGTCTTATTGACGTTGCAATCGGTTGATCGTCTTATTTAGGTGCGACCAGATGGGTTACTTTATGAACCCCCCCTTTCTTGGTGCGCGATCGTCTTATTTAGGTGCGATCACTTCGCCTTTAGGGTCCGTCTTATTTAGTCGCTACCCCGACTCATCACCCGCCAGGCACTACGGTATCTCGTAAGTCTGAGTCATCTTTTATGCATTGCACTCCATTACTCGCTTTTTTCTTGCGGGAATCAGAGTACTGAACTCGTTCGTCGGTGAACATAGACCCGGGCTCGTTAAGTTTTGTTCGGGCGTCATTTGCTTAGGTGCTAATTCCTCAAATAGGCTTGAACTAGAAAATCTTAGCGAACAAAAGTACATATATTTTTCTTTTTCTTTTTGCAACACTTTGTATTCTATTACAACCTTCATATTTGAAGAAGACTAATCTATTACACAACTATAGATATCAGACTAGGGTTTTGAATTTGAACCTTGTCTTGAGTAGACACGAACTGGCCTCACCTTGTCCGCGGAATTGATGTTGACAAGGATGTGGCACATCATCCCGTCTACCCTTCTTCAGTAACATGCTCAAGCAGCAGCAGCATAAGCTTGTGCTGAAATTTCTGATCTTTTCGTGGGATAAACAGGTATATAAAGATTGGGGAGGTTGGGCATGCTCGGAAACTGTTGGACAAAATGCCATACAGAAATGCAGCTTCTTGGAGCTGTATGATAAATGGGTATGCACAAACGGGGATGCCAATGGAGGCTTTAGAATCACTGGAGCTGTATGATAAATGGAGGCTGATGAGTACATGTTGCTGAACGGTTGCAGATTGAGCGAGCGTTGTCTCGACCACAGTGGGTTCGTGGGAGAAATGGGACGAAGTGGAGAGGGTGAGAAGGGAAATGGCAGATCAAAGGGTGAAAGGTTGCTGGATGAAGATGATGCTGTGGTTCTTGAATTTGAGTCTCGTGCCCATTAATTCGACTTGACTTATTTCATTGGAATATTCGGATGTACTTTTAGTCAACTAACTTGTGTGAACGGGGCCTGTCCCGACGTGTCTTTTGTAGGTCCGATGGCTTAAGTTCAAACCCGACTTGATGGAGAAGATGAAGATTCGATGGCGGATATTTTAGTCCGCATCACCATAAATTTCTGGATAAGATTCGTGGTAAAGATAAATGGCTTTCCAATGCTTCTAAAACTTAACAATTTGTAAGCTCCGAAAATGTAGTCACATTTGAATATTATTCCTCCATTCGGTCACTAACATGTTCGGTCAATTATTTCCATCCAACTCAAGTAGATTAACCTTTAATTGGATGATCTGAATATTCCTGGAGTGATGTTAGAATAAGGCCGATAATTGGAGCATGTATAATCTTCTGGTTGCTTTCGAATATTGGTCCAGGAGCATTTTTTAAAAAAAATTCATATTTTGAATTAACAGAGACAATCTTCACTTCTGAATTCTATGTAATGCTTACTTGGTTGTTTTCTTTTGTAGGTTCATTTGGAACGGTTCATCGTGCTAAGTGAAATGGTTGTGTAGGTTACCATTAATTGCACTACTGTGTATTACACTTTTTAATTTCCAGTGACTACTACATTAGGAAATTAAAAGTCATCACTCTGAACAGTCAGATAATTGTTCTCCTCTCTTTTTTTACTTGTACCATCCTGATTAAACTACAACAAACAACAATAAACTGAAGATCCACCACAAAATGGTAACTCATCGATAATTATAGTGTCTAATGATTAAAGAGTAGTGCTCTCCATTAAATATTAACCAGATTCAAGCAATAAGCCGAATCTGTGGTCTCCATTAATTCTTATACATTAAACAGATTCAATCAGTAGTAGGCAATAGCAGATTCAAGCAATAAGCCAAATCTGTGGTCTCCATTAATTCTTATACATTAACCAGATTCAATTAGTAGTAGGCAATAGCAGATTCAAGCAATAACCAGATTATGTGCTCTTCATTAATTCCTAAACATTAACCACATTCAAGCAATAGCAGGCAAATTGGCAATAGGGAAAAGAGAAGACTAAAATGAAATTAATGGACGTCGTGCCCCTCCACCACACCACAAGCCGTCGTGAGTCCGGTCGCCTCGAGCACCTGCCCCACATGCAGTTTAGACCGCGCCGTCCTGCCTTCGCGTGAAGAAGATGATGTCGCCCATGGTGAAGATAAATAATAATTATTTAATCTCATGGCGAAATTATATCACCCATGGCGAAGATAAATGACGTGACAATTTTTTATTAGTTCTCTACCGTTAGGAAGGGCGAAAGCCTCCTGACCGTAGAAAAGCCCAACTATTATGTAAGAATCTTCTGACATTTAATGAAATTCTTTCAAAATGTTTAATCTATGTGAAACATCTATAGATGATAATGTAATCGGAACAGAGGGATATTAATTGATTTTTACCCTAATCTAAAGTTTTTATGAGTGAAGAATATGGATTAAATTTTTTTAGTTCATTTTTTTTTATCATTTTGACTTTTTAATTTTGGTCCTTTGAGTTTTTAATTTTTTTAAAATTGATCTTTTAATATGTTGTAGCAGGTTATCAAGCAGATAACTCATATTTAATTTTTATTCTTTTCTTTAATTTCAAAGTGTCACTTGGATTTTTTAATCCTAATAATTTGGGTCGAGTTTAAAAATAATATGTATATTAAAATACAAAGTGAATCGGGTCAATGTACCGGGTCTAAACTGATCGAAAAATCTAAAAATAAATTAAAATACACATAAACTACTCTTTCTCCCTAAAAAAATAAGTAGAAAAATTTCGACTCAAAATTATTAGGGTTAAAAAGTCTAGGTGGCATTTAGAGATTAAAAAAAAAAAAATTTAAATAGTTACCTATATGGTTGTTACATGTTTCAGTGACATGCTGCAATAGGTTAAAAGGATATTTTTTTTTAAAAAAAAACATTGATAATTTATAGGACCAAAATCAAAAAGTCAAAGCAATCGATCGGGACCAATTTCAAAACCAATCGAAGTTATTGGACTACATAAAATTTAATTCCTAAAAAATGTTACTCCTTTCATCTAATATGTGTTTACACCTTTGCTTATGGAATGATTTTTAATGTGGGAGTTATTTATTAATATTTAAATGGATAAAATAACTTTTAGTTGAGTGTATTTTAATCATTTCTACTTTATTATTAAAGAAGGTGAACTTTTGTGAGTAAAAGTAATAACATGAGATATAATTTTTAGATGTTGGAAGGAAATAGTTAAAAAGAGAATTGTTCATTTATTGTCTTCTTTAAAAAGAGGTAAATAAAAATGCGGTGAACTGTTTAAAAAATGGATAAATAAATATAGAACAGAGGATACATTTTAATTGAAAAGTACAATATTTTCTTCATCCCACAAATTACATTTCGGAATTGATAGCATGAATCATGTATTGTTGGATGCATTTTATCATCATCTATTTGAAGACGTGGATTCATGACTTTTTTTTACCTAATTAATTGATAATTTCACACTTCAACAATTATAATTTTGAGTGTAGTTTATTTTATATTTTTTCAAATGATAGAAAACATATTAAATATTGATCAAATTTAAAATTTAACCTCCCACTATAAAAAAAAATTAATTTAAATATTTTCCCAATTTAATTTGGTCCAGAGTGATGGGACAGGGAACAGCAAACATTGAATTCTTCAAATGAGCTTCCAAAGATTTCTCGCGTATATATATATATATATATATATATATATATATATATATATATGGTTGGTGGAAGACCTAATTAATATTCCTCATTATGTAATTGAAATGATGTAGTTCTCATCATTAATTATTTCCAATTTTGGAGGAGCAAAGAGTGAATACTATAGTGGAAGACCTAAATCTCTTCATTAATTACAATTTTAAAAATTTCAATGTTTAAACAATGAGATGAGTAAATTAACTAGCTAAATGAAGGGATGTCATATTCGAAACTCCACTCGTTTCTCAACCCCAGTTCTGATAACATAATTTATCTTGATAAGTTACACGTACCACTCAAAATTCATCGGCTTGATGTAATTAGTTTTTCTTTTTCTATATACTAGTAATCATTATATTAATAAAGGGCCGGGTATTGTTTAATTTAATATAAAATGAAATAAAAGCCATGACTAGTCAATATTGTTGATCCAATCAATGAATTATTTTTTGCATTAAATACGAATTTAATTTGAAGTGGTTGGTGATTGCAGTTTTTGGTACTTTGTTCATATTCTTGTGTTGAGCCATCACAGTATTTTGAATTTTTCGACGAATTAGCGACGATTTGCAATTGATTATATATATACCTTTATCATAGCATTTGCAGCGATTTTTCATAAAAAAACAAAAAATTCCTATCGTCGTCGTCCCGCTGTAAAATGAAGGAGTAGAGCATTCCTTGCACGCTAATGCCTTCAACTCTTCGAGTTCTTCAATTTGACGATATTTTTTTCAATTTTTTACCGTTTATTTTTCATTTTGTGTATATATATATATATATATATATATATATATTATTATCGTTTTATATAATTTGCATGTACGTACGTATATACATATAATTTGATGTTAATTTTCATTTGTTTTGATAGACTAATGATATGTTTATGTTTAAGAATTTGTTAGATATATTATGTTATAATAAATTGAATGGCTTAATCAATTATAATAGACGTTGAATAATTGATGTTAGATGTTAAAATTGTTAGATTGTTGGATGATTAAGAGATGAGTTTGACCTATTTAGTTGAGATTCTGTCAAAATTTTATTTAATTAATTTAATTAATTAATTATCTAATAAAATATGTTTAGGAATTCTTTTAGAATTGTTAGAAATGTTAAGATGTTGGTTGACTATGCAATGAGTTTGAAATAATTCAGTCAAAACTCTGTCGAAATTTAATTAATTAATTAATTGATTTACTGTAATATTTTTAGTTTTTTTAGTTTTCGAAATATCACGTGAGATTTGAGCTTGTTGTGGCCCGATAGTCCTACATTTACTTGATTTTAAAAGGTACTATTATCATATATTTACAAATTTTAGTAAATCAATTAATAATTACATATTATTTTAAATAATATAGATGAAATTACTGATTTCAGAATTTTGCCATTTGAATAAAGTCATTTTCCATTACTGTGATGGCTCCAAAGTGGGATGTAAGGCAGCAAACACAAGAATATGAACAAGGTACCAAAAACTGCAATCACCAACTACTTCAAATTAAATTCGCATTGATGCAAAAAATAATTCATTGATTGGATCAAGAATATTGATTTCATCATATACAGTCATGGCTTTTATTTCATTTAATATTAAATTAAACAGTACCCCTTTATTTTATTTTTTTGATCAGGAAGTACCCCTTTATTAATATATGATTACTATATAGAAAAAGAAAAACTAATTACATCAAGCAAATGAATTTTGAGTCGTGTAACTTATCAAGATAAATTATGTTATCATATTGTGCAAGTCATTTTGAGAAACGAGTTGAGTTTCAAATATGACATCCCTTCATTTAGCTAGTTAATTTACTCATATCATTGCTTAAACATTAATTGAAATAAAACAAGGCATGTGTTAATTTTGAAATTTTTAAAATTGTAATTAATGAAGAGATTTAGGTCTAATTCCACTATAGTATTCATTCTTTGCTCGCCCAAAATTGGAAATAATTAATGATGAGAACTAGGTCACATCAAAAAATGTGAGACTATTCATTTCAATTCTACAATGAGGAATATTACCAACCATTACATTATACTCCCTCCGTCCCGGTATGTTTGTCACATTTCTTTTTGTTGAATGGTTTAAGAAATAATATTAAAATAATAAATAATGGGATAGTTGGGAGCGAAACTTTGCCTCATTTAATTGAGAGGCTTGGTGGCTTATATATGATACGCTTGGTGGTTGGGTTCGAGATGGTCCGTGTTTCGGGTGGTTCGGTGCCCACCCGAACGCCCCCTGGGCTCGGGTTCGAACCACCGTGAGCCTTTTTTTTTCCGTAACGACGGATTTAGCGACGATTTTAGCGACGGATATAATAATAAAAAAAATTAAAAAAAAATTGTCGTAAATCCGTCGCTATAGTTAGCGACTCTCGATTCGACGTTGGATTTTTTTCCATCGTCAAAACCGTCGCTAATGTCGTTAGCGACGGTTTTTTTTCGTCTCTAAAACCGTCGTTAAACCGCGTCTTTTTGTAGTGATATATCATTAATTGTTAGTAACTATAAAAGGACTCAATCATTGATTCTTACTTTTTGTCTTCAGGCAACCAAACGGGCAACGAAATTAAACTCTGAGTGCAAGACCAAATCAATCACATGCATCCCAGGCCAGCTTAGCACATGGAGAAATATTTCTATTTAGGATTAGGAAATTTAGTATATACTAGTAATTTGTCTTAAAAATTAAAGTGCACGTGTTTTAATTTCCAAAAATATATATATAATTAAGTGTGTTATCCATCATTTCTACATATATAAAAGAGAGCAAATACTTGTGTGCATCCTTTGCACTAATTTAGAATTGGTGCAATTGGATTTCAGAAGTTTTTTTTTTTTTACTGTATTTCAACTCTCGAACAAGACCCGGATCCTGCCCGAATGGTTCATGGTTCAGGGTTTGTTCGGGTTCATAGTTCAGGATTCGGGATTCATGGTTCAGGGTTCATATATAGTTCGAATGGAAAAATAAATAGAGAGTAAAATCACCTAAATTCTAATGTGTAGTTAATCCAAATTAACATTGAATTCAATTGCACCGTGTGCAATTAACACAAGTATCAATCATATAACAAATAAGAAAGGTTGGGATCCTGCCTACTTTCCTGATTAAGTGCATATATTGTTTTGTTGAAAACAAGTTCAACATATTAAATTAATCAATTGATTTATATTAAAGTCAGGGTAAGCAGAAGTGAGTGCCATCCACATTAGTGTGTGTATATGTATGGGATTTTGAACATTGTCCTCGATTGAGAAACTATGTCGAATATTTTAATTGGTGATATATATCCCAAATTTTTCATTTTTGAATAACTTAGTGAAATCTATACTACTATATGTAGATTTGATTTTGTTACAGCTTGATTTAATGATTTGGGTTGAAACCTACACAAACATTTAAGATAATCTTACGTTGATTAAATCATTAATATTTTGTATTAATTAACATGCAAGTTAGAGAATAACACGATCTCAATTATTAATCAGTAAATTTTCTAAAATTATACATTTTCATTAATTCTTTAAATTTATAATTTATTGTACTAGCTAGATGTTAAACACAAAGTGAATATGCAGTAGATCACTATTCTATCATATAAATACAAAAAAAAAATAGTGTATCATAATATTCGCAAGTAACTGCGACGCAGTGAAGCATTCTAGCATAATAAAAAATTGATTAGAGGTACGAAATTGTTTGAACATGTTTGTCCTAATTGTATATGGCTTTGGAATTCAAATGACTTGTCTCAGGCACACAGGTGAGCTGACACTCATCTGTTAACTTCGTCTGGACACGCATATAGTGACATAATTTTTATGTGTGATTTCATCATTATGAATTGAAATGAAATGTCTCATGTTTAGATTTGCTAGCTACACATACTTATTACTTAAGTAAGTTAATACATTTATATATAATTTGTTGTGAAAATATGCACTAACAGTTATATATATAACTTTTTTTTGTTATATGTAGAATTTCAAAATTTGGAATTAAATGTCATATGCATTTGATAAGAATTTGTTGTTGATAAGAATAAATAGAAGTCGAGAATAAGTCGGTATTTAAACCATAATGGTCCATCAAAATTTCCACCTTAATTGAAATGATTCTGTAATTAATTATAAATTTGCCCAATTTAATCTTATATGTATTCAATTTGTTCTTACTTAGTCTCAAACTATAGAAAATCAGCCAAAACCCCCCAAAACAACGTCATTTTACTCATGTGTCTGTCATGCGCCCCCTATTTTCGCCAAAAAATGAATTTTTTGCATATGTGGCATGTCAAATGTGTAATTTCACATAATTTAAAATAAAAAATAAAAAAACTCATACGATACAATCTTCTGCATGTGCGGATACAACTTAGCACAAATTAACACACACCCCTCCCAAAGTGTTATGCGTCAATGCTCAAATTATAATTCATTTCACTGTGAGTCCATTTCACACAAATGTGCCTCTAAAAGAAATCAAAAAAAAATCAATTAAATAAAAGAAATAAAAATAAACAGAATTTGAACATGCACTTTAAAATAAACTTATAATTTAAAATCTACATATTTAAGAACGACTAAATTTTGTCGACAAGTGACTTGCGTATGAACGAAAAAGACATTTTTTGCAATTTTCTGGTAAAAAATGGATGATCAATTTAATTACCGAGTAGTTTTTGCACCCTTAAATTCATCACCCAAATTTGCTTCCTTCCAACAGGTGGCGACGATCGCCACCTCTAACAGTTGCATCTTACCGCTCGGGATCTTCCACTCTGTTGGGGCATTTTCAATCGTTGATTTTTTTTCTTATCTTGGGGAGGGTTAAATTAGGGATTTCTATGATTTTAGGAAGAGCACGATGTTGTCTTCGGATTTGTTCTTAACAATATTGTTGGATTCTTTGACGTGGAATTTTCTAAATTGTATTTCACTTTATAAAAAAAAAAAACTCGTAAGTGTTACTATTAGGTATTAAATTTTTTTTAGTCAAGTAACTTTGTTTCATTTTGAAATTTATCCTAATTGCTTTGACTTTTTCTATTTTGGTCCTATAAGTTATAAAATAATTATGATATTGGTCCTTTATGTTTGTCAGATAATTTGTTTTGACTTTAATTTTTAGATGTTTTTCAAATTTATATTTCACCTAAATGTATTTATTATTTTTAATTAATATATAATTTTTCAGTCTTATATTTATATTAATTTTTAATAATATAAAAATCTATAAAAAGGACTAACATTGGACAAAAATTGTGATATGTCGCTCCAACTCATAAATTTGGCTGGAAACAAGGCGTCATGTGTGAAATTTCTGCGATAGTTAAATTTTCCAACCTAAAAGGACCAAAATCATGCGTGAAATTTCTGCAATAGTTGGATTTTCCGACCCAAAAATGACCAAAATCGAACACAGGAGGACTAAAATTGGTCACAAATGAACTAAAATTGAATTTAAAAAAGATAAAAGACTAAAACTAGATTTACCCACACTTACAGGACCAAATTTGGTATTTTTCCATAATTAATTTAAAGAATTACTTTTAGAAAATTTAGTGATCAATGAAATCATGTCATTCTCTAACTTGCACGTTGATATGAAAAATTAATAAGTATCAACGTAAGATTATCTTAAATGTTACTGTAGGTTTCAGATCATTAAATCGTCTTGTAATAAAGTCAATCCTACAATAGTATATATTTCACTAAGTTATTCAAAAATGTATGTCCGACACTAATATACATCACCAATTAAAATTTTCGATCGACATGATTTCCCAATCGAAAAAAATGCTCAAAATTATACTTCTTCTAGTAATGATTAGCGAAACAATTCTAGCAATTAGAGATTCCTATGTAGACCAATTTGGAGATATCATACCAGTGATACCAAAAGGATGTGAACAAAAGTATTTAGAGGCAACTTATGAAGATATAACTGATGCAATATGCACAGAAAGTGTTGAGATAAATGAGCATGTATTATATTCAGATATATGTCATAACCTCAAATATCAAGTTGGGAAAGATTGCTTCTTCAATGCAACGGTAGCAAGAATCAAGAATACCAACTTTTGTTACACACACGTAGGTTCAAATGTGATTGATGAGAGGGCTCAACAAGTTTGGAATGTTTGTTCCAAGGGTTAAAGAATGAGGAATCAAATCATCAATAGTAATATATATATATATATGCAATAAAAATCGAAATAATTATTAATACAACGATATTCTACAACGTTGTTATAAATTTCTGACATTTAAATCGTGGCAATGATTTTCTTTCAAAAAAAATTGAACTCTATATTTTTTTTGTTTACGTTTTCGTTTACTCTTTCCCCTTGTTATTTGTTAACGAGATAATTAATCATCACTGTGGACCTCAAAATTTTCTTATGTTTTCGGATGCTCATTATTTATTTTGGCCGGATTGTGGTCCCTTCGTTTCCATCTTCTCTTCTTGACAAATATTTTGTATGCAAATTTACATGAATGATCTATATATATAAACCAAAAATGGTGTATATTTATTATTTTATACAAATAACTATAGATCTATGTTAGTTAATGATTTTTTAATCTATGTAAACATTATGATAATAAATTGGAACATGGGGATAGTAACAGATGGATGGTTATCCTGATCTAAAGATATATTTTTCCATCACGATATCATCTATTCCAAAAATATTATTTCATTATGTGTTCCATATTCTAGATTAATGACATATGGAATGAACAAAAATATCTAACGGATCTCCATAAATTTTGGGTATATGTGTTAAAGATTCAGGAGGTGGAATAATTTTGGAACACAAAAAAGTGACACAGATCAACTGATATTTTTATAAGTAAAAGACGTTATTTTTTAATTGAAAGGCACTTTTTTTTTAATCCCACAAAGTATATTTCGTGAAACGTGTCTGCATTTGTAAATCATTAATCTTTAAGTGTGCGTTTAGGACACAAATTTAAAGTAAAAACTCCATACAATCACCATGCAGGTGTCGAAAAAAAATATTACTCCCTATTAAGGCAAAGTATAGTGTGAACAAGTTTCACGGTGAAATTGATTAAAGAGTGACTTATATTATTAAAAAATGTGATTTTTTACTGTAAAGGGTGTGACGTTTTACTATAAAGATTATTACTCATAAAAGTGAAGGGTGTGACTTATATTATAGCAAAGAGTGTCGTAGTGATAACTAAAGAGTGTGACTTATATTATTAAAAAATGTGACTTATATTATTAAAAAGTATGTGTGTAAAAAAAAACAATTTCACGATAAACAAATTTCACATCATTCCAACTCTACTATAAAAAAATTATTATAAAATAAAATTTTATATAGAAAATATTTACTTTCTTAAAAAATCTATATAATACATACTACTATTATATATGCTACATATATGTAAGTTCATTAAAAAAAATTATATATATATTTTTTTTTTTGATCAAGAAAAGAATGTGTATTTGTAACGCCCCTCATTAACGGATTGACTGGCGTTGACTTATGTCTATATGTATATTTACTCTTTAATATTCTTTTTAAGAAAAGTTGTAACTAGTATCTATTTTATGTATTAAGTTCCTTGCTTCTTTTTTAATAGAATCTAAGTTTATCTGAGCATTTCTATAATAATCACATTGCAGGGTGACGAAAAGAAGTAATCAAGCAGTCTAGCTGACCTGTATTGTCATTAATTATTACACACCAGAAATCATAAAATGAAACAGTAGAGAGTCTTTGAATTACACAACGGGTAATGCTAAATGAAGTGTCATAAGATACTTAAAGTCATGAGCAGACTATTTAAGGGTCGGGCAAAACCATCAAGCCCATTAGTATCGTACGTTCGGGTCTTCAGCTAATTGTGAAAGTTCTGGTATTACTCCTGATCTGTAAAAAAATTGGGGTGAGTGTCTAAACATATACACTCAGTGGGGATTGCTCTGAAGTTTCATAGTTTATAGAAGACTTGACCACAACCTGTAATTAAGCATATATTTCTTTATTCGTAAATGGATACAGTTAAGATAAGCATGCATGGTGTTATATTCATGTAAATTTTGATATGTGAGGTTAGATCCTCGAGAATATTGAAGTTGCATGAAAAAAATAAAAGAGCTTTAAAGCATGTAATATGCATATAATTGGAGAGTATAGATTAGTTGGAATTTATCTTATCGTGGAAAATTCCCTTATCCGGTGCATAGTTCATCATTCATACTTTCCACCCGTGCGTTATATATAAGTACCATGTCCTGATTTTATAATACTATGTCCCTGTACGCTTAGTATTTTGTCCTTATACGCTTAGTCTTGATTCTCTGTCTTTCTTAATTTTATGTCCCTATATCTTTCGATCTTTAGTGTCCTCAGATACTTAATTTCATGTCCCTATATGCTCAAATCAGATCCTCGTGGCGCTCAATATCATGTCCCTATATGCTCGTTAACTATGTGATGTATAACATGTGTAATACTAAGCCGTTCAATCATCTCATGTCCTGTTATCTCATTTTATGTCATATTGATATTGCATTCGATAAGAGCTCATATTCTATCGTAATTAAAAGATTTTATGGTTTAATCTTGTCAAGACAATTCTAAGCATCATACAATATCTATAACACGTATGTCATATATCGTATAATGAACAAAATAACAATAATGAACGTGAATGATAAAGGCGTGGATGTTACCCCCCACCTTTGTCGAAGATAAAAACACAAATAAAGTGAAATGATCAAATCCTAAGAGACGTCGACGGCGGCGGATCCAACATTATAAACAAGTTAATAATCTTATCATATTCAATGCAAAGATTTGATACTGACGGAAAAACGATGGAGTCATATAGGTGATTCACATGGTCGTTAATCGAAAGGTTCGTCAACGTGCCCCCACCCCCTTTTTATTTTTCTCGATAATACGAATTATGACCATTGCGAATAGCAAGATTTCTTGATGGTTGTTTTAGTCCTTTTTAGATAGCCTTTCAAATTTGAAGTTGTTTGGAATTTATTTGAATCAAAACGGACGAAAACGAAGATTCTACAAGCATTTTACTAAGAGTGGCAAAACTGTAATTTTTAAGTGGTTTGACTGTGACCGTTTGACTTGGTCAGTTTGACCAGAGACCCACAAAATTGCATTTTGACCCCTGCTTTTAATCAATTTTGTTTAGCCTACCCTCTGGTTTCTAAATTTCCACAGAAACGCCCTTACATCTCTCCAAAGTCGTCGCCGGCCAAGGACGCGGCCGACGTCCCTCCGGCGACTCATCCGGCACCGGCACGCCGGAAATCGCGTCCGGTACTTCCTCTCTTCCCATTTTTTTCTTTAAAAATTATTTCTCACAACAAAATCACACCCAATCCATCATAACAATAAATCACAATCTAACCACTATAACATAAGGAAAGTACAACAACAATAAGCTTGCATCTAAGGCTATGGCTTCAAGATTTAAGAGAAAAGTATTTAAAATGTGCAGTATTTTTCCTTGTCTATAAGCCTCAAATTGACGGCTTTCCGGCACCCGATCGTGAAGCAAACAGAGGGGTTTTGCTCCCCTCGTTGAAAGCTTCGTGATGGCACCGGTGGTGAGGCCCGACGCGCCCGGTCGAGGCGGCGGCCATGGAAGTCGAAGCTTTTCCGGCGATGGCATTCATTGGAAGGGGAAAAGAGTGGTGGAAACGTGATGTGTGAGTTGGGGGAATCATTAGGGTGGTTGAGGGAAGGATTCCGGCGACGGCAGCGTCGCCGCCGGGTGGTCGCCGGAAAAGGGTGTTGGGGGTGGGTGACCGAAAATGAAGGAGGGGAGGAGAGATAGTACCTTTTTTTCAATGTGTGTGTGTTTTTCTTTCCATTGAGGGGACCATTTGGTTCTTTAAAAGGAAGGATTCTTTTCCTTAATTTATTAATTAAATTATATTAAATCATATAGCTTCTTAAGAAAGCCTTTGCTTTTTGAAATGAAATACCCTTTTAGTGTCTTCCAATTTCAACGACATCCTCCACTCTCTTTATTTAATTTGTTAAGTAATTTATTTCAGTGTTTTCATAATCGAACCGGTGATCAAACCGATCTAGGCATCGGTTGCCGGTCCAACCGGTTGGACCGGTTGAACCGACGGTTCAACCGTTAAATTGATTTATGCATATTTCTTTTATATTTTGTATGTTACATTAAAAAATAAATATTTATTCATAAAATATTAAAATTATACTAATTTATAACTTATAAATCTTATATTAAAATAAATACAATAGAGTTTGGAAACCAGAGATGATGACGTTGTGGATTAATTCCACACAATATGTGACGACGATAAAGAGATTAAATGAAATTAATGACTTGTGAATGAATTTATTTGAGAGAAAATGATATTGAGATAAAAACAATAACATTATATAGAGAGGTTTAGAAAAAAATAAAAAAAATAAAAAAAAGTGATTTAATAAATAATAAAATAGAATTAACCGTTTTTAAGGAGTAATTGGACCGGCGACATGAGCGGTTCACGGTTCAACCGGTTCAACCGGGCGGTTCCACCGGTTTTTGAAAACACTGATTTATTTAATAGATACTCTTTTATATTTTTTTGAAAGTTGGATATTTGTTTTATAAATTTTAACAAATAAAGCAGACAAATGTTTATTTGAGACATCGTACGTGTCTATGCAGCTTTATTAAAATATTTGATTCACTAGTTCAAGATAAAATAAAATACATCCTTGATTGGAATTACTAATTTATAAAGATGTTTTTTGTCTAAATACTGTATCTGATTTTAAAATTTTCATGTTTGTGAAAGTGAATGCAATTGTGTGCGGAACAAGCAACAAATCAGAATTGAAAGCAGTTACTATACCATCCTAAGCATGCTACTAATCCTATCAATGCAGTCACAGCTGGGTAATACTTTTCAGAATGAGAACTAATACATTTGGCTCATGACTTGGAGAATTAATAGACATTGCCGCGAGCAGAGTGGTTTAAATAGGTCTGTTTCATCTGGGCTTCAAAGAGCATGACATTGCGAGAGTTTGTTAGACAGTTATACCACTCAATTGAGAGATTTCATCATTCAATTCTAGAGTTTAGGGTTTATACCTTTGAGAGGAAAAATCTGGAGAAATTCGCAGAGAGAAGAAGTAGATTGATTGTATCTTGTAATCAGTTGGTATAGTGAAGCTTGTGTTTTGATTCCCCGTGGACGTAGATCGTTTGATCGAACCACGTAATCCTGCGTCTCGTTTTTCAATTTCGTGTTTCGTCGCTTCATTCTTCAATTTTTGTTGTCATGGTTGTTCTTCGCGGATAGAATTAAGAGATTGATTTTCTACTTAATTCTTAACAAGTGGCGCCGTCTGTGGGAAACACGAATTGAAGGAGGTTATGGCGTCGTTCAAGATTGATGTGGAGAAGTTTAATGGTAAGTCAGATTTCGCGTTATGGAGAATCAAGATGCAAGCGCTGTTGATTCACCATGGGTTAGGCGATGCTCTGAAACCATTGATAGGAGAGGTCTCGTAAATGTATAAGGCTAAGAAATGAATAACTCTTGAAAGCACACAACACGATTATCTTGTGCCTTGGAGATAAAGTTTTCAGGGAGGTTTCAAGGGAGAAAAACCGTTGCTGATGTGTGGGCGAAACTGGACAGCTTGTATTTGACTAAGTCAGTATCAAATCGACTATTCATGAAGCAGAAACTCATGTCTTACAAGATGACAGGGGATAAATCACTGGGTGATCAACTTGATGAATTCAATCAAGCTATTGACGATCTTGAAAATTTGGATGTAAAAGTGGAAGATGAAGACAAGGCTCTTATGTTGCTCAATGCTCTGCCTAAATCCATGGAGAATTTCAAGGATACTTTGTTGTTTGAAAGGCAAACTCCTATGACTTTTGAACAGATACAAACTGCTCTTAAAACCAAAAGTTTGAACAACTTTGGGAGATAAAAAGAACCAGAGTCAAGGAGAGGGTCAGATGTTAAGTTCAAAGCAGAAACAAAGCCCTCACAACAAAAAAGAAAGGGGGAAACAGAATCAAGAAGAGAAATCATGATTTTGTAGAAAAGAGAGTGTTTCAAATGCCATAAAATTGACATTTGAAGAAGAATCGCCTGAAAAAGGCAAGAAACCTCAAGAACCACCACACCAACAAGCGTGTTTCTTTGTGAGAGGCTGAGAGTGGTTATGAAAGTCAGAGGCTCTAAATTTCTAACGGATGACGACTTAATCAAGAGTGGGTACTGAATTAGTCGTTTCTTTCCACACGCCAATCCCTGTGGAGAGTTGGTTCATTGATTTGAAGAAGGCCGAAAAAAAGGGAATGGTATTGCTTGAAAATGATGAAAGTCGCTGGTAAAGGGGTGTAGGATCAGTAAAAAAAATCCGGATGTTTGATAAGAAACACAAAATCCTATCAAATGTAAGGTTTGTTCCAGATCTCAAGAGAAATCTCATCTCTCTTGGATCTCTTAACACTTTGGGTTGTGAGTTTAAAACAGAAAAGGGCCTCATTCTTGTGACAAAGGGGGACAGAACAATCATGAAGGGGGAAAAAGTAAATGGATTGTATATCTTGATGGGAAAGACTATTGTTGGATCAGCTGAAGCAACAATGAGTACAAGTGATGCAATCTGTTGGCATAAAAGGCTAGGCCACATTGGGGAGAAAGGGTTGAAGGTACTATCAGAAAAAAGGTGTTTTTTTCTGTGAAAATGGTATCTAAAGTGGAATTCTGTGAACAATGTGTCCTAGGTAAAGCAAAGAGACACTCATTCCCTAAAGGAACTTACTGTACTAAGGAGCCTCTTGACTATTTGCATTATGATATTTGGGGACCTGCAAGGGTTGAGTCTCATGGAGGAGGAAAATACTTCATGACCATCATTGATGATCACTCAAGGAAAGTGTGGGTATACATCATGAAACAGAAATCAGATGCATTTGTCAAGTTCAAAGAATGGTTAATCGAAAGGTGAAACCAAGAGACAAAAGAAGCTCAAACATCTCGGAATGCATAATGGTCTTGAGTATCTATCGAAGAATTCGTAAGTTCCGCATGAGATAGAGAATCACCAGCATTGAATCAGTTCAAAGAAATCCACAACAAAATGGATTGGCCGAAAGGATGAACAGGACTATACTAGAGAGGGTAAGATGCATGCTGTCAGATGAAAAAATGTCAAAATCTTTCTGGGGAGAAGTTGTGAGTACAGCTTGTTATCTAATCAATAAATCACCCTCTACGACCATCAACTCGAAAAACACCGGATGAAATGCGGTATGGAAAAAACTTATGGACTACAATAAACTCAAGGTTTTTGGGTGTACATCTTATGTACACATAAAACAAGACAAGTTAGATGCTAGGGCTCTTAAGTGTGTTTTCATAGGGTATCCTAAAGGTGTTAAAGGGTATAAGTTGTGGTGTATAGAGCCTGGAAAACAAAAATGTATGGTGAGCAGAGATTTGACATTCAATGAAAGGGAAATGGGCTATCAGCATAGGGGAAATCTGCAAGATTTGAATGGAGACATTTCAAATGAGACCACCCCTGTTGAGGTGGAGCCAACTATCACTGAACCTGAATCACCTCAAGAAGAAAACAGTGATGAAGAAGGAGATCAGAATGGTGATGAACCTCAACCTGCCATGGAAAGTGGTGGAGCTCATGGAGAGGATCTCAGTGATTATGTTTTGGCCAGGGATAGACAGAGAAGGCAACCTAGAAATCCATCCAGGTTTGGTCAAGCTGATCTTGTGTCATGCATTTACTATAGCTGAAAATTTAGAACACAGTGAGCCTCAATCCTTCAAACAAGTTGTGACAAGTAAGGAAAAGGAAAGTTGGATAATGGCAATGACTGAGGAATTACAGTCTTTGGAGAAGAACAAAACGGTGGAGAAACCAAGCAGACAGAAGGTTGTGAGCTGTAAATGGATTTTCAAGAAGAAGATTGAAGGGGGATCCACTGAGCATATAAGATACGAAGCAAGGTTAGTTGCTAGGGGCTTCACACAGAGAGAAGGGATTGGACTATAATGAGGTTTTTTTCTCGCATTGAAGCATTGTTCTATAAGGTCTCCTTTCCACAAAGAATCAAGAGGATCTAAATTACGGCCCGGTAGATGTGAAGATGACTTTTTCTTCATGGAGATCTAGTGGAAACTATCTACATGACTCAACCTGAAGGCTTTATTACTCCAGGAAATAAAAATAAGGTATGTCTTCTGAAGAAATCCTTATATGGTCTTAAGCAGAGCCCTAGACAATGGTATAAGAAGTTTGATAATTTCATGGCCTCTATGGGTTTTTCTAAGTGCAAGTATGATAGTTGTGTATACTTAGAAAAGCATGGAAACCGTGTGGTGACCTATTTACTTCTTTATGTGGATGACATGCTTATTGCAAGTAAGAGCAAAGCAAGGATTCAATCTCTCAAAACAAAGTTAAATACAGTTTTTGAGATGAAAGATCTTGGGGATGCTAAGAGAATCCTGGGCATGGATATCATCAGGGACAAGGCAACTGGGAAGCTGTTTTTAACACAGGAGGATTATGTGAGGAAAGCACTTGAGAGGTTTCAGATGCACCTGAGTAAACCAGTAAATACTCCTCTAGGTCAACAGTTCAAGTTGTATGTTCAACATTGTCCTAAAACCACAGCTGAAAGAAAGGAAATGCTAGATGTTCCATATGCAAGTGGGGTGGGCAGCTTGATGTATGCAATGGTTTGTTCAAGGCCAGACCTGGCTTATGCAGTAAGTATGGTGAGTCGATTTATGGGAGATCCTGGAAGATTTCATTGGGAGGGACTAAAATGGATACTAAGATACTTGAATGGAGCCTCAAGCTTAGGACTTCTGTTTGAAAGGACATAAGACAAAACTGAGCAATTAAAGGGTTATGTGGATGCTGATTTTGCTGGTAGTGTGGATACCAGAAAATCCCTAACTGGTTACATTTTTACTCTAAATGGTACAGCTATTAGTTGGAAATCTACATTGCAATTTGTAGTTGCTCTTTTAACTACAGAGGCAGAATACATTGTTGTTACAAAGGCAGCAAAGGAGGTTGTGTGGCTGAAGGGATGATTGGGTGTCGTAATTGCTCGTATTTATGTGATTTTCATGCTCAAGTGGACAGAAATCCATGCTTTTATTGCACTAATTTCACTCAATTTGACCTAAATGTGGAGAAATGTTGTGTTTTGTTTTTTGTGTAGGAAATGAGTGAAAACGAGCTAGAATGATTAAATAAACTTCTCTGATCTAGAAGGATGTAGGATAATAGAGTTGAACCATGTGAAAGAGCTTTAAATGAGGGTCGCAACGCAAAAAGAACCAAGTCAATCGGAGTTCGAAAGCTCGAGTTATGGGCGAAATAAAAATATTACGCTGTTGGTGCTACTCGACTAGAGTCAGACTGCTCGAGTCGAGCTGGTAGCTCGAGTCGATCCAATGTGCTCGGCATTTTGAGCATTTTGAGTACAGTAGGTTGGGGGAAAATTATGGTCAGCTCGACCCGAGCAACCTGGCTCGAGTCGAGCTGCTGGAATAGCAAAAACGCAAGCACGATTATGGCCAGCTCGACCCGAGCAACCTGGCTCGAGTCGAGCTGGCCCAAAAATAGAGATGCTGCCAAAAAGCCCTAGGGACACGTGCGAACTGATTCCAAATCATATAAAAAGGCCCAACTTCGTTTTTTTCATGATTCAGCAGCTGGGGGAGAGATGGAGAAGCAAGCAAGTGATACCTTTTAGAGTTCCAAGTAATACTTTTGCTAGTTTTTAAATTTTTCTTCCATAGATAGTCTAGAGCTTCATAGAATAGCTTAGTTCAAGATTTATTTGCATTTCAAGCAAGGATTCAAAGAGGATTTGTGAGTTTTATTATGCTTTTGTGCTACAATTTCATCAAAGAGGTGATTCTTACTTTTTATTGCATTTTACTTGTAGATTTTATTATGGGTTCCTTGAATTCTTGTTGTTTAGCCATGGGTTTTGCCTTGTGCACCATGGGCTAAGGTTATTAGTGTTTGGGTGTTTGGAATTGTGGTTATGATTGTTTAATTGCTTTGATTATGGTTGTTTATCTCTATTGATGGTTATCCTTTAGATTAGGGGAATTTACTTGTTCTATTTTGGTGGTTTTGCTATTAGCTTGTGTGTTTTTGCTAGTTTATTTCAACGAGAGTTGGGTAGACGGGTTTAGGCACATGGGTATTGGTTTAATTCACCTGAATTGGAGTCGATTAAGTTCTATCACAACGAGCCCTAATCTACATTATCTTCTTGAGTTAAAACCTTGAGTGGGTGGTGAAGAGCACATAGGAGCATCAACCTTAGTCTACAAATTGGGAACACACTATGACAGAGAGTAGTTAGCTAATTAAAGGACCATAGCCGTGCAATTACCCGGGTTAGCAAAGGAAGATTCACCTCTCGATCCTAGGATTTTAAACGATATTGTACCCTAGGCTTACCAAGTACGGGAATGGTATATGTGTAGTGATCGCCCTTATGGAATAATCGGAAATAGAGGCAAACACCATAATTGATCTTTTGACAATCGTCTCATAAGGAAAAACACCCGAGCACATCTTCTCTCGCTAGTAAACAAAAATCGTTTGCTATTTAATTGCTTTCTCAGAACTTGCTTGTTTTTAGTTTAATCTTTGTTTCACTTGGAATATTGCTTGTTTTATGTTTTTTCAAACATGTCACACTATAATCATCGCGACAACATATAACAATTGGGCTATATTCCACACCTAGTCCCGTGGATTGATATTTAAAAACCGCACTTCAACGACCCTCTTATACTTGAGAGGTTAGTGTGTTGCAAAACACGTGTCAAGGGAGTTACTAGAGATTTTGGGGTAAAACAGAAGACTGTTAACATTTACTGTGATAACCAAAGTACAATTCATTTGGTTAAACATTAGGTTTTTCCATGAAAGGTGCAAGCATATCGGTGTTAAAATCGCATTTTGTAAGAGACATTGTGGAAAGGGGGTTATCTCAAATGTTGAAGATTGGTCATCAAGATAATCAGTTGACATATTTAACCAAGTCTCTATCCAAATAAAAGTTTCAATTCTTCGCTTAAGCTTGTGAAGCTTGAAAGCGATGGGTTGTGCACTAACACAAATGTGCATATGGGAAGATGATGAACACAAAGTTGCATTGGTGGAGAATTGTGAAAGTTGAATGCAATTGGTGTCTTGAACAAGCAACAAAACGTAATTGAAAGCGCTTATTATACCATGGAGCGATCTAGTGGCCATCTTAGCCAAATTACGAGCTTCGTAATATACTTACAGAGGTCGGGAGGACACTCCTTCCAATCGGCGAGTTTTTGTATGAAGTTTTCGGCACCAATAATAAGACTCTCTTCGCACCCTTCGAAACGGCCATCCGTGGTAATGGCGTTAATAAGCAGGTCTTGGAGTCCGATAGGATAAAGGATTGGTTCCCAAGAGATGGTCTTCCAAAAGATTAGTCCGGTGATAATGGTCGTAATTTCACAGAAGGACTCGATCCGGAGAGTTGATTTATGGAAAAACAAAGAGTTTCGTTTTTTCCTTATCAAGAAGAAGAAGCCAACGCAAAAAACCTCGAGGATTCTCAGAGGTCATGCGCAACCTTCGAGTGTAACCATTATGAGAGGAATCGCTACCGAATAGAGTCAAGTTATAATGATAAATGAGGTTATCCGGAGAGAGTTTGACATATCATAGTGGAATTGTTCCAAAAAAGCTTATGTCCATTTTGCTTGTATCTTCTTTCCAAGGTGACTTCCTCCTTCTCGAAAGTGGACCATGTTACATCGCTCCTTCCATATACCCCACATCTTGATACCAAATTTGCCGAGATCTACGCCCTCCAATGATAGAACCAGATAATTTGGCGAAAGAACTTTCTATTGAGATGCCTCTAGCTTTTTTTGATTAGGGGCCACCATTTTGTATATTTCCACGCCTCTTTCACCCCCGGTAAAAAGAAGAGAACATGGTTAATGATCGAGATTAGGATGATAATGATTATGCGACCGGGGTCAGCATGGAACGTGATGAGCGCCAAGTTTGCTTCGCGCAAAGAATCGCGTCCCTGAGTGTCTTCCAAATGAAAGATTTTAACTTTAGGAGGAAGTTTTAGATTCCAAATTCGACCAAAGGTTGGAAGTCTTGCTAACATAACTTTGTGGTCTCGAGGTTAGCACGAGCGTTCGATAAAGAAGTTGATTTAACTGTGTAGAGGCCTTTGTTGGAGTAAGCGCCAAAATGGGAATCGAGTGGCTCGATGGTCTATCGGGATGTTTTTGATAGCCTCCGCCTAAGTGAGGAAAAAGGTTAATGAAGTTTTGCATGGTCCCACCGATGGGAGTTCGTGATGAGATCGTGAACTCTAATATTATTAATGTCGAGGTGGTACAGAAGTGATTTTTCCCTTTTGAATAAAGATTCGGGATCCATTTATCCTTTCTCACCGCACCTTTGTTCCATCGTGAATTTTCCGAATAGACCCTCAAAGAATGATTGGTTTGCTCCACATAATTGAGCGCCATACATATGAGGGGTTTGATCTCTGGTGGCATCCATGATATAATGATGCTTGAAGATTCTAGCTTTAAGGACCCTAGCAACCAGAGAATCTGGGTAGAGGATGATTCTCCAGATTTGTTTAGCCATTAATGTCTTATTAAAAGTGGCCAGGTCCCTAAAGCCCATTCCCCCTTCTATCTTAGATTTGGTGAGTGTTTTCCAATCCCTCCAGTGGATCTTTTTATTGTCTGGGTTGCCTCCCCACCAAAACCTAGCACATAGTGACTCAATATCCCCATAGAGGGAAGTTGGAATTCTGAAACATGACATGACGTACGTCGGGATGGCTTGGATTACTGATTTAAAGAGAGTCTCATGTCCACCCTCCGTAAAGAAATTGTTTTTCCAGCTTTCGAGTTTCTTAGCCACGTTATCTCTCACGTAGCCAAACTGCATTCTGTTGCCACGGATTGAGAATGTAGGAAGCCCAAGATAGAGGTCGTGACCTTGACAAATCTGAATGTGGAGACTGGTTTTGACGAAATCAATATTTGTCTGAAGGGTATTTTTACTGAAGGTAATGGCCGACTTCTCAAAATTGATTAGTTGGCCAGACGCTTTCTCGTAATCCTTGAGACATTTCTTGACTGAGAGAACATTTTCTTTGTTGGTCTTGAAGAATATGAGACTATCATCGGCGAAGAACAAGTGAGTAATAATAGGACTTTCCCTGGCTATTTGTATTCCAGAAATTTTCCCAATACCGCTTTTGAGCATTGATAAATCAAGAGAGCCCTTTGAGCAAAAGAATAACAAAGAGAAAAGGAGAGCGGGTCTCTCGGGCGAAGCCCTCTGGTAGGGATAACTCGTCCACATATGTTGTTGTTGACTTTGAAGGAGTAAGTAGGAGATTTGACACAATCCATGATCAAGTTTATCCACTTGATATTGAAACCCATCTGAAGCATCACTTTTTCAAGATAGTCCCATTCGACTCGGTCATAAGCCTTGCTCATGTCTAGTTTGAGCGAGGCAAAAGCCTTGTTTACTTTTATTGTTCTTTGAGCGAATGCATACATTCATAACCTAGAATAATATTATCCAAATCAAACGACCGGATAAAAGCACTTTAATTTGGGTCAATCGATTGCTCGAGGACATTTCGAAAGCGGTTGGTAATGGTTTCGGTTATTATCTTAAAAGAGACGCGTTGCAAAAGTGATGGGTCGAAAAATCTTTTAAGGACTTGGGATCTTTGGTTTTTGGGATAAGCGTGATATTAGTGGGATTTTGGTTTGAAAGACCCTGGTTCCCATTTAGTATTCGAAGGCATTCAACAGTAATATCAGCACCAATATCTGCCCAGGAATTTTGGAAGAAGAGGGCTGTGAAACCATCCGGTCCTGGTGCTTTAGAAGGATTTGAATCAAAAAGGGCTTTTCTGACTTCTTCTCCAGTGAAGGGTTTTGTCAGGAATATGTTCATCTCATCAGTAACTGAAGGTTTGATAGAATTGGTGATGCATTCAATATCTTCATTAGAGGGATTTTGGGAACAGAACAGGTTACGGTAGTAGGTCTCAACACATTCCTCAATATCCTTTTTGATCCGTAAAGAATGGAGCCTTCTTCATTGAGGATCGACACAATATGGTTAATCTTTTTCCGCCCAGAGGCTGTCTTATGGAAGAACGCCATGTTTCTGTCTCCAGAGTTTAGCCAATTGACTCTAGAACGTTGTTTCCAGTGGGTTTCCTCTTGGTGCAAGAGTTTCTCCAATCTACACTCAATGGAGTGAATTTTCCTAAAGTCACAGGCGTTATACTCATCATTAAGATGACCATTGAGAGTGCTCGTTTTTTTTGATTTGTTTTCCTAGGGTTGCCCAAGAATTTTTTCGACCAAAGTCTTAAGTCCTCCTCTCGCCACCTTTTAAGTTTATTGTTCGTGCCAACCGTTGGCCAAGCTTTTCCAACCTTTCGACACAATGTCCTTGTATTCCTCCTCATAAAGCCATTTATGCTCGAATTTAAAAGTGATGGAGGTAGGATACTTGATTGTACGGTGGTCACGTTGTAATTTAAGAAGTATAGGCCGGTGATCCGAACCATAGAAGTCGAGGTTCACGTACATAAGCGTAGAAAGCTAGAAAGCCACGAGTTGTTCGCCATAAAATGATCCAAATTGGCCAAGATATTATTGTTGAAATTTAGAGGCAAGACGTAAACATGTAATACATGCTACAGCTGAATTAGATAGTTCACCAACAACGAACAATTAATTGCAGATAATTAAATACGAAAAAACGAAAAATGCATTCTTCAAGAATTAAAATTTTCTCTACTATATGTATCCACGTAATCCCCAATTACGACTTGCATGAGATTTGCAAGTTGAATCCTTTAGAGATGAATTTTACAGAAAATTCTAACTCTGAGATATTATGGAGAAAATATGAATTAACATTGTTTGTGAATTCCCAAGAGCTTGTATATATATAAAAGGCTCATCTTAAATCTTAAGCTAACTTGATTGGGATATGAAATCCCTAATCTTTATTTAAATAAATCTCTACGATTTATTTCATATATAAAATCTCTACTATTTAATTCCTACGATATCAAATCTCTACGGATTTGATTCCATATATATTAAATCATATAATAATATTCCAAATATTATTATTAGGAATTTCTATTTAATTAAATCCAATTTAATTAAACATTAATAATAATTAATTCCAAATTAATCTATTATTAATTAATTCTCCATAAATTAAATATTAAATCTAATTTAACATTTAATCAACCAACTATAATCCGTAAAAGGAACTACTTGTTGTGATTTCATGTCCTCATATATCGAAATGATTAGTCAAACTAATCGGTCTTAATTGAACCCTGCATAATAAATCGACATTCTCAATATATGAGGTACGCTAAGAGAAAAACTAAAACACCGTGAATCAAAACATGGGTTATTACGATTTCCTCATTTCATTCGCGAATACTCGATTAAGTCTTGAAATATGATGAAGTGTCTATTCAAATAACTTAATCAATTTATCTCTAATCACTAATTGATCATGTATGTCACACTTAGCCACAAAGTCTAAGTTGACGTGCATCGGCCAATGACTTAGATCCAATTATGACGAGAAGATGAGTATTCTCTCTAAATCCACTTTGAGGAATGAATCCTATTCTTGCTCAACTACCACGCATACGCACTTCGCGATGAACCAAATCCAAGCCTTATCTACCCATGTAGACGCGCAAGCGCCGGTCATGGTCAAAGTTCATCATCACATACATGTCGCATGAGATTGACCTCAAGTCAAAGGAGATCGATCGCCCCACTAACCGAGACAATCGAGACATATATTGTGAACTACATCAAACGGTTTCTGACGGGTATACCAATACCGCTTCTAAGGTGTTTGTGCATCCATCATGAGATACCTAGTATCTCGAGTAAGAAGAGATCTTACTACACTCTAAGAAAGATGATGCAGATCGCACACTGAATCTCCATTGCATCATCAATATCCCATTCTGATGATCCTTGATCGGGCTTATTTGAGAATCATGTTTAAGCTCATCCGAAGTTCTCACAACCTCAATGACAACAACGACTCATGTGAACATTTGTATGAATAAACGCAAACAATCAAACATAATATTCAAACAAATATTGTCATACATTAATATTAAATGAACTATAATATTAAATCAAACCGAATATCATCGAAAGATCACGTCGCTTCTAATAGATTGTTTCAGGTGACACTAACACTAACAATTATGGGCTCCCGATCTCATATTGTTCCAAGTGAATAGAGGTCCCGAGGTTTCCACCTCATGCAGATCGACATTATGGAGTCCCGTTTGAAAGGCGTTCAAGTAATTAAAGGGACGAACATTGTCGCCCTGCTTTTCATTGGAAAATCGAATTTCATTGAAATCTCCCCCAACAATTCAACCATCGAAGCTATTGGAATGAGTCTTCGAAATTTTATCAAGGAGATCCCAAGATAAATGACGAAGATTCTGATTGGGGTTTTCATAGAAATCGGTGAAGTACCATTTCTTATTATTATAGGTAATGAAACAGTCAATATGGCCGCTAGAATACGACAAAACAGAAACATCAAAGTCATAATTCCACAAAAGAACAAGGCCACCACTCTTGCCTTTAGATTCAACACAAAAAACATCCTTGAAACTTAAGCTTGGTACGAAGGTTAAAAGCACTAGACTTAGACAACTTTGATTCAGAAATAAACAACAAGCCGGGGGATTGGTCGAGAGTCAGCCTCTGAAGATTCTTGAATGCTCGTTGTCCCCCGAGGCCACGAGCATTCCAGCATATGAAACTCATGGTTGATGGCGGGTTTGAGCCGAGTCAACCTCCGCCGAGACGCGAGATTCCGGGAAATGGTGGTAGATGTACAAACTGAAAATGTTAAAAAACCCACAGAGGGGAAGAGGCGCACGAGACGACGCAAGTTTTCCTCAAGAAACTCTACCCCTAAAAACTGAAATTTGGGGAGGTTGCTGAGCTAGAGAGAATTCTAGTTCAGTCGAGATCCGTAGGCAAAAATTCAAAGGAGTAAATCAATATGGTCTGACAGGCACAAACCGTGGTAAAAATAATAAAGAGGAATAGATCGAAAGGAATGTTCTAAACGAGATTCAGTTGATTAGGTGGAAGATGTACAGATTGGAAACGTAAAAAAAAACCCACGGCGGGGAAGAGACGTATAAAACGGCCCAAGTTTTCTCAAGAACCCTTACCCCTAAACTTTGAATTTTAGGGGAGGGTTGCTGAGCGGAAGGCTACACACAACACAGCACAACTCGGATGAGCGAATCAGTGAGTCGCAAATCCAGATCGACCTCGGACGCTCCTCCCCTGTTCGCCGTGATTCGACCAGAATAGACGGCGGAGGAGGCCAGCGCAGGTTACCGGAAACTCCAATCAACCAAGTCGCGAAAACAGCCACAGATCGGGCGTCGCGAACACGGAGGTAGGCAGCGATTCAGTCAGAACAAATCGCGGGAAGGAGACCAAGCCACAAGAGACGTGACCTCGTTACCGTGACAGACTGGTAGAGGAGGTGGCGGCGTGGCCAGAGCCACCGCGAGGGACGGCGGCAAGGCCTGAGCGCAACCCAAGAAAACCCGACGGTAGATATGCAGAAGGGCGAATGCTTATAGGAAGAACTTTGTAGTATAAGAAATTCACATTAATTGGGCTCTTTCTGATCTGTTCTTCTTTTTTACCTGTAGAGGGATGATGATTGAGATTGAAATGGAAATTGGAAGAGAGAGAAAGTACTTCCTCACACGCCTGTTGAAGCTTAGTTTTGTACTTCCTAAAATAAAGTTATAAGAGGAGGTGTTTTTTAAATGGTGATCAAAATTAAATTGAAGAAAACAAAGTAGTTGTTAGAGTCAATAAAGCACATATCCTAGTAACTTTCCCTTTCTTTTAATTAAAATGTTTGTGAGAGTAATGTACGTATTTAAATTATTAATGCAAGAATTTTGAGCTTTCAATTGACAAACAAATGATCTTTCAGAAGAAGAAACAATTTTATAACATCATCATTTTTAACATATGCATGCTTGATTTCAGATTTTGGAAGGAGTTTCAGAGAGACTTTGGTGAATCTTGATAGCTCTCCAACTAGAGGGATGTTTGTTCATTCTTGCTTCCGTCATACCCACATATATGGAATTAGGGATGGGTGGACATGCTCATCTATTGTGGGAAATGTGCTCGCAAATAAAGTAAGAAAATTGCTAGTCACTATTATTTTTTGCAATTAATTCTCATACATATATATTGAATGAAACAATTCATGTCTATTTTCCAGCTCATCTGTTTGTTTCATTGATGATTCGTCTTGTAAATACAACTGCATTCGTACTGAGTATTGTTTAATCTACTCTTTTTTTTAAAAAAATTATATAAATCATTTTTCCCATAAGATTTTATTACATATCTATTCCTTTTTATTATATGACGCAATTATATTTCTCAATTTGTAGGGAATTGGACAGGCGGTTGGAGATTGGTACTTCGACCGAAGCACTTTCCAGGAGGTAGATACATGTAATGACGGACCATTGGAGTGTGCTAGTCCCTTAAGTGACACGTGTTTTTACCAAAAGTGCCGTGCTATTTCTGCATTGATCCTACCGATTTTAATTAATTATGTGATTCCAGATCTTACAAACATATTTTACATATTAATCTGGGGGATATCGGATTGTGAATTTGCCTATCTTATTATGTTATTATTGTTATTAATGCATTCGATCTGTTGCATGGATACAGTGTTATATTGACTTATAGTATGTTCACATATATGCTTAATAAACAAAAATTATTGGTTTAAATACCAACTGATCCACACGACAGAGATTGTAACATGATTACATGAATTAATTCGATTTCAGGTTTCAATCATCGCTACACATTTAAGCTTCGCACAACCTGACTTGACAAATTTTTTTTCAAATAAATTCTCCAAGTTTAACACTTAGAGAAATTGTTTTTAATTAAAAAGAAAAAAATAAAAAATAGACAGCGCTTTCAAAAACCGCTGTCCAAGTTTAATATTTAGAAAAGTTTGAGAACCATTGGTAGTAAATGTTTTAGATAAAAACCACGTGTCCAAAGGCATAGTTTGGACAATGTTTTTGAACCGTCCAAGTGTTCGGATAATTAAATAACGACCCAAATCGCAAAACCGGACTTATATTTTTCCCAAATTAAATCATGAACTCATAGCTGATCTTTCCTCCTTCCTCTACCCTAAATCGAACTCCGTCAAAGGTCCTCTCCCCTTCCGCCGCCTTCTTCCATTAGTTCTTATTTTCCCAAATCGCGAACCGAAGCCCTAGCTTCCCATCCCCCCAGATCGAACCATTCGTCCGTCCTCCCCCTCTGCATGCATCACAGCTTTGCCGCCAACCTCCTCTACCGTCACAAATCTTTCTTTCTCCTTCCATAGGTAATTATTCTTTTATATATATATATATGTTAGTATATATATATATTGAATTAATGTGTATATGTATATATATATGTTAGTATATATATATGTTAGGATTAATTGTTTATATAATTTGTTAGGATTAATTGTTGTTAGTGTTAGAGATGAACAATTGATGCTTGGTTTATATATTGTTAATTGTTTATATATGTGTGTGTATATATATATATATATATATATATATATATATATATATATTGTGTGGCTTTGTTTAATTGTTGTTAGTGGCTTTTGTTTAATTGTATGTATATGGTGTATGTATATCATGTATATTGGTGTATATATATATGTATATTGGTGTATATATATCATGTTGTATGTATTGGTGTATGTATATTGGTGTTTGATGCACTCAAGGTGTTTGATAATATGCTTGTGTGAGGATTTAAGCATAAATTAGTGTTAATTTATTAGATTAATGTTGTTAGTGTTAGAGATGAACAACTTGTTAGAGATGAATATATATTGTGGGCTTGGCTTGATTTTTTTATGCTAACTTAGATATGAACAATTGATGCACTTCAAGTGTTTGATAATATGCTTGTGTGAGGATTTAAGCATAAATTAGGATTAATACATTAGAATATATTTTGGTTATATTAATTTGATGATTTGGTGAATGGATAGTAGTGTGTTGCTTTTTAGATGATTAATGATTGTACATTAGGTTATATACATTGTTTTGAGATGCAACAAATCCTTGATATCATGCAATATACAAACCTTTAGGTACTACCACATTCTATATGCAAGTTTTATACATTAGATTGTAATACTTTTAGGTTTAATACTTTTAGGTTTAATACATTATGATACATTATCTTGAGAAACACTTCATATTGTTTTTTCTATAAGCATCTCTAGTTTTATATGGATCGAAAAAGGGTTCGAGCAGATCGATTATCGTATTTAGCATAGTAACGGGGTGAAAGAATTTTGTAATCATGCACTTAGACATCGCGACCGAATTTCTGTACATTCCATGTTCGTGTTGGAAATGTATGAATGGAAAAACCGTTATGGGTCGAGAAAGTTCATTAGACCACTTGATGATTCACGGCATTGATAAAATATATATACCGTTTGGACATATCATGGTGAGAGAAGAGATGGATGTAGCTCGCCAACCCAGAAACCCGACTTTAGGTTTGAAGATACAACAGATCGCGGATATTTTCGATGATGTCTGCGATCGCTGATACATCGAGGTAGGGATGACGATGATCTACGAGATCACCCTTATATGTCGAGAAGTTAAGTGATTCTCTTGGATTACCACTGCGGCCCGGTAAAGGCGCAACAAAACCGCCAAATAGGTTGATATTAAATCAACCTAAAAGATTTCCTCACCGTCCAGATGAGTGCTTTACAAGTATGTTGGAAAACAAGAAGGGTCTATCGCCTGATGGAAATGTGATCATTTAAGAGAGCATATGATGATAAACAAATGCTCAAGTCCATCCGAGTTAACACACATCAAAAATTCATGCTTGTCCCGTGATTAGATTTATTTCTGGAAGAGTACGCAGACCTCGGCGAATGTCCTAAGTGGGGAGAAGCGATATAAGAAAAATAAATAAATCTCGAGGTGTTGTGACTTTCCAATAATACCAAGATTCAGAGAATATATAGTAAGCGTTATGGGATGCTAGAAATTTAACTTGCATCATGATGATAGATCAAAGATGGAATGCTAAGACACCCTCGATGATTCATCCCCAGATGGAAGACATTCATGTCGCATCCGCAATTTAAAAAATGAGCCAATTTACATCAGCATCTTGCACTCTCAACCCATTTAAATGAATCCTCGGTATCCAAAGTACCAAACCATAGTACATGGCCATGATTCTCATAGTTTATAACCTTTCACCCGAAGTTTATACGTGAAGCGACTTTTACGATGTTGTTTATGTTGATATCGTGACCCAAACAACCCGGGGTAACGACATAGATGTATATCTCGCCCTTTTATAGAGGACTTGAAGCTCATGCGATGAGGGGTGTCGGCGTGTATGATGCTTTTGAAAGGAGAATTTCAAGTTGAAGGTCATGTTGTTTGAACTATCAACCCACTTTCACGCTTACTTTAATCTATCTCGATATAATGTGAAAGGGGCCGATGTATGTCCTTGTTGTACCAAGAAGACACATCACATTCGCTGAGTCATTGAGGGAAGACCGCTTATATGGGACATAGGAGGTGGTTGGACCCAACCCATAAGTACGTAACAATGGCCGATGCATTCGATGGCACAATTGAGACAAAAGAAGCACCACGCTTTATTATTGTCGTTCGGATGTATTGAATGAGATGAAGAATATCGACACACAATGACGGAAAGATTTTCGCAAAGAGTGTCCCCAAAAGAATGGAAGAAGGAATCAATTTTCTTTCAATTGCCTATCGAAAGAGTTGTATGTTGGACACTTCATTGATCTAATGCACGCTGAGAAGAACGCTTTGTGCGCACCTGCTCAACACTCTCCCTGTACCGATAAGAAGTCCAAGGATGGTTACAATGCAAGAATGGATATGATTGATATGAATAAGAGCGAATTAAAACTTGTGCCTGAGAAAGGGGTCAACCGTTTTACCTCCTCTGTATACACACCTTGTCCAAGAACGAGAGAAAAGAGTTACTTCACCGCTAAAGGATGTGAAAGTACCAGAGGGTTATTCCTCCAACATACGTAGACTTGTATCGGATGATGGGGCGAGATCGATGAATCTGAGAATCGCACGCACTATCATGTCATCATGGAGAATTTTGCCCATTGCAATACGCTCTATCTTGCTCGAAAATGCTTGGCAACCATAACAAAGTTATGTTGTTCTTCAAGGCAATGAGTAAAGAAGGTCATAGATCCTAGAAAATTGCTTGGGTTTTCGGAGGCAGGTTGTGGGGACTCTCTCAAGCTTGAGATGTATTTCCATCATTTTTGATATAATGGTTCACCTAATCTGGGTTCATTTTAGTACACGAGACAAGGATGTGGTCCCGCCAGACACGATGGATGTATGGTGTAGAGAGATATATGAAAGTGCTCAAAGGATATGTGATGAATAAGTCCAGGCCGGAGGACGATTGCGTAACGCCATTTAGTAGAAGAAGCAATGAGCACTTGGGTCCAATTTATTCCAATGTCGATGCAATTGACTTCCAGCTACCCGGACACCAATAGGATGGATGGTGAAGACATTACCGGGTCAACTCCGTAAGTGTTAGCATGGAGGAACTAACACGGATGCACTTCATGTACTTCACAACACGGTCGACGTCTTTCCTTTTATCGACCAAGACATGCGATCACTTGTCGAGAGAAATCCCACCCGTAGATAGATCATGGATTGAAGTTGAGCACAATAGCACGCTTTGTTGAATCGGTTCAATGGTTATATAAAGAAATATGTTGTCACGAAACGTAATCGGTGAATGAAAGAGTTAAGGGTTATCCAGAATGCCCGATAGACATGTGTATTCATTCAAGTTATCTTAACAACGGATACACATTTTATACCGTAGATCATGATGCCACAAGTACTATGCATTAGTGGAGGTCCATTATCTTGAATCGCAGCTGATCAATCAAATACTACTTACTTTTGGACAGATTGTCAACATTTGGGAACTCGACTATATTGTTCACCGTCAACCAATCTTCAAGTGTAGTTGGGTGAGGATCCCTAAAAGGTCCAAGTTGAAAGTTCTCCGGTTCAGACTTGCTGATTTGAAGAATGGGGATACGAGATGACCCTTACATAATGGACAAATAAGCTCAACAAATTTTCTATGTCCCCGACCCATTTAATAAGAAATGGTCCATTGTGGTTCTCACAAACAAATTTAACAATAGTTTCGATTAGGCTACCATGTCGATGAAGATGTTGACACAATTGATGATCCTTTTCGTAACTTCACTCATTCTGCATCATCTTTCGATGATCCCGCAAATCCACGCCCATACTAGAGAATAATTAGAGATGAGGATGAATATGGGCAATCCGATCTTGTTAACATTTATGGTCATGAACGAGAAAGGTCAACTAAAAAACTAAAAAAAAAAAAAACAAGTGCTAAAAAGAAATGTACGACTTTATTGAATGTTGTTTCTTCCGTTATATTAAATGTTGTTTTTTTTGCTTTATTAAATAAAGTGAACCGGATCAACAAAAGTTCCGAAAGCAAATCGATAATGAACATTGTGACATTTTGTGTGTTGTTTTATTGAAGATATAATCCGCGCTTTCTCTAAATCTAACATTCCTCTCAATGTAAGTCTATTTATCGATATATTTAAATTATTATTGATTGAATAAAAATCCATACTATATTGATTGATTCGTTGTTTTGCGGTTTGTTCTATGAACGTGAGCTCAATTTTACTCTAAGAAAAGATCGAGAAATGGAAAAACGATTGATTCGTACCTTTACAATCGATTCTTATATTCATACGATATTGAAAGTGATCGTTGTTTGAAATTTTGGTAGCATGTAATTAAATTATATATTTGTGATGATATATATTTCATATGTTTTTGGTGTATTGGACGATGTTTATGATTGTATGTTTATTTATTTCATGATGTGTATGTTTATTTATTTGATGTTTTGGTATATATACATGTGGTATAAGTTTTGGTTTATGGTTTTATTATAGGACTTTTGGTTTATGATTTATGGTATTGGACGATATATAAGTTTTGGTTTATAGTTTTTATTATAGAATTTTAAAATATAAATTAATAATTAAAAAAAGATATTGACAGCTGTTAATAACTGTTGTCATCTAATATAATAAACGAAATTATAAAAAAAAAAATTAAGTTAGATGTTAATTAACGGTTTTCCAAGTCTCCTCTTGCAATGCTGGTTGAAAAATCATTGCCGGGCCAAACTTTTGACAGCGGTTTTTAAATTGTCCCGTTTCGGATAAGATTGTTTTGGACAAATTTATAACCGCTTCCAAGGGTTTTTTAATAAATATTCAAACTCAAATGTATAGTGAATTAGAAAGAGCCACGTCATGACTTGGTTTATTAATTTATCAAATCACCTTAAATGCAAGTATATAAGTTTCAACATGATTTCCAAATTTAAGACCATATTTGAAATTGGTTTATCGATCATTTGTCTGAAATTTTGATTAATATTGCATTTACATGTCATAATATTAATAAATTCAAGACCAACCCTAAAAAGTTACTGCGCTAACTCCCATTGATATTTGAATTTCACTTTCAAGTCCACTGTCCCCACTTCTTGTAAATAAGTTGCAACATATTAGTAAATGAAAATGAAGGTATTTCTTCGATGTTGGAAATTAAAATGAATGAATTGATTCACAACTTTTATGTTTGAACTTTTAAACGAGAAATGAATTTTTTTCCCAGACGAGTTTAGGCTCGCCAGATCCTCGAATTTAATTCATGTGACACACTCCACCCATTAATACCATTAAAAAGAAAAAAGAAAAAAAAAGACTCCTTTATATAAATTTCTTAATTGTTTCTTCCAATTTGTTTGTTTAAAATGTTTGTGAGAAATAATCGCACTATCACATCACATATCATTTAAATTGAAATATAGAGGCACGCTAGATGAAAGTCATTTTCACAAAAGGAGATTTTGCATAAATCGACATCACATTTAATAGTTTGAAATGCCAGAGGGTGTAATTTGTGCTAAATTTTACCCCAAGACTAATATGATTTTGGGCTTGGAGTCATAAAAATGACCTTGGAGAGCGTTATAAAAAAACTCTGCAAAGTAATAAATTCAAGCTTGGACAATCGATAAAAAAATCATTGTCCAAGATATTTGATTTTAGATAAATGGCTCAACGCAAATGCATTGTTATTATATCTTAGATAATGTTTGTAAATCATCGTCCAAGAATATTCATTTCTGACAAATGTTACAAACCGCCTCCTAACCCTTATATATATATATATATATATATATATATATATATATATATATATATATTAATACTTGAGACAATAAAAAAAAAAACAATATTTATTTTTTTTAATTTTAATTTATATTTTAAAATCTGCTTATATAAAAAACCAAAACCAAAATCAAAACTAAAAACTAAATTTTATACCACACGATAATATATATACGTATGTCCAATTAATACCAAAACATCAAATAAATTAATAAACGACACACATATCATGAAATAAATATCCGGCGAATACAACAAATTAAAACACGACGAAGATATCAATACAAATATATATATAAGTAATATGCTTCCAAAAGTTATCTCACTCTATCTTTAATTATACAAGAATCGATTGCAAAGCGACTTGCTCAATCCATTTTCCATTTGTTCATTCTTTTTTTGTGAGTAAAGACTTGACCGGACGATCATGTACAAACCGCAAACAACGCATCAATTAATCAATATAGTTAGATATTTATAGTATGAATTTTTATTCAATTAATAATAATTTAAATAAATCGATAAATCGACTTACATTGATAGAATCGACGCTTGAGAAGTCACAGATATTATATCTTCAATATAACAAAGACAAAAATGTCCACAAAGTGATCGCATTCTCGGTTTCTAAGACTGCTGATTAGCAATTATAATCACATATTACAATTATAGTTATTTTATATTAATTTGATAACTTAATAAATTAAATTTACCTTAATATTATTCCAGTTCACTTTATCGGTTAGCTCTTAAGCCTTGATTAGGGGCGCGATCTTATACATCGTCATCACACTATTATTATTAGAATTAAAAAATAAAAGTTAGATTAAATATGCATAATTTTATTAAGTAAACAAATCATTATATTATAATATTAAAAAATGAACTTACGCTCCATGTACGAAGTGAGATCGGGCGATTGAAAGTCAACCCATTCACAAATGATCCATAAAATATACACTTAATGTGCTTCATATTTATGGCGACCAAAGACTCAATGATTCCTATATTATATTAAGAATATTAAAATTAATCAGAATTTAGCATATGTGCAAATATAATATATATTATGAATATAAATTTTAACGAAATGTTTATTGTACTCACCCCACATTTGTTGGCCAAAAAAAATGGTCTCACAAGATAACTCAAAGATACGGTAAAACTAACCACTCCATGGTGGTCTGTGGTCTATCGGCCATTAATACAAGACACTTGGGGGATACGAAGAATACATTCCACCCGCCGAGGATCTCTCGCAGATATCACCTCACCCAAATATCTTTAAACCAACATATATACGCTTAATTAATATTTAATTTGAAAATTAAACTATATATAAAGTAAATACTAAGAATTAATTAGCAAACACATACCAAATAAAAAGGCTATGCTCAAGGACTCAACCAATGGCCGCTTCACGACTTTTAATCACATGCTCCCGAAAGTGATGTATTCTTTCAATAGAATTCGATAAAAGTAAGCATTCATCTGAATCGCGACTATATCGAAATCGTGAGGACTCAATTTCACTGCAGACCGTATGCTATATACGCATGAAGTCGTGATCTAAGTCTCCGGTAATGGATAATCAATTAGTCTCATGATCACCAATAGTGGAGTCCCCAAATCTCCTCCGATCGTCATACATCTTTTTACATTGCTAGGCTTTGCGCTATGCCGCGCTTACAATCAATTTGCAACATTATTTAGAATCGACAAATAAGATAATGAACTTTAATAACATATATTAAATTTACCTTCACGGTGAGAGAGAGACCAAGTTGGTCGGCCATTCATGAAGTGTCCGGCAAATTGCTCCGACCGTGACAAAGATCATCAATTGTTTAGGTTTTGGTGAAATCTTCTCCGATTATGGGTACATCGAGCGTGACCCTCACGAAACCGCCGAAAGGATGGATTACGAATAACTCCATCGAGTTATTGAAAGCAATGTTCTTGTAGCCACCATCCCAGTGGGATCCTCCAAATAAAAAGAAGGGGGGTCGATGACCGTCAATAAGATATTTAGTTAGAAAATTTTAATATATATACTAATCTTTTAATTAAAATAAATGCGAGACACATCCGACACTGGGGGACGTCAAGCTTCGGCGCTTTTAATAAATCCCCTAGCATTAGAATAAAAACATAGCATCGGCGACACTATTTTCACAATTTTGCTCCACTCAAGGACATTCCGTGATGCGTACCGCCTCTCGGACTTCATCTGTTCCAACTCTTTAGTCATCCGGGGCAACCTGTTAGAAAGTATACCCACCATATTCATGGCTTGAAGAAAGGTGTAACATGGCCAATGATGACTTCACACGCCTATATCCAACACTCAGAAGCGTCGATCTCCTCAGCGACCCATAGCCCGCCCAAGTAGATCATCCGGGACCTATAACGCGACGTCTTGAAAGGCTGTGGTCCGAGACATACACCCTCAATTACAAAAGATTATTATTTAATCATTTGTTTAGAAATAATAGTTTCTAATTCAAAGACAAATTAATGGATAGCTTTACCCCATCTTCGGCGATTGCCATGAAAGGAATCGAATATCCCTCAAATCGAGTCTTTCTAGTAGTTTGAAATAACTTAAACTGTAACAAATGTGCTCACGCCTCCAAATTTTTTTTTTTTTCCTTTTTTCACGATAGTCATTAACGTGTCCCCTTATTAGATATATTAAAAGTGAATATATAAACAAAAATTAAATGTTAGGATTTTGATCTCACCAGATTTTCTTACGTAATAACCTTTTGTTCGATCCACGATATCGCTTCCTCCATCGACTTGGCTTGTTTGCAATTTTTCACTTCGTGACTACAATGTAATAAAATACGATAAACACCTAGAAAAGCATAGGCATTAAATGATATTGATCGATTTTACCTGAACTCATCTCCAAAGATCGTCATGTGAACTCTCCCCAAATAGATGGGGCCACCGTGGGCAATTAAAGCACACCTCGGTGACTAGCGAGTAAAGACCAAGATATCAGGATCTAGTCTTGACTTCTCACCCGTTCTCAAAATTCTTAATCGTCTCCCAATTACGATAAGATTTTCTTCTTGAATAATCAAGGCTTAGAAATGTATTTCACTGCATATAACATAACAATGTAGTAAATTTAGTAATCATACAACAACTTTCAATAAGATATATATAATTAACATACTGCGAAAGTTCATCCCATAATCTTTCCTTCAAAGAAGTCAGGGTTTATACTTTTGTCGCTTGGACGGCTAAGACGATAGGATTATATTTAAGCTGCGGCTCCATAAGGTAGAAAAAGCAACGCCTCACTGTTTTCTGGATTGCTGCCCATACTAATTGAATGATAACTAATAGCATATTATTTAATTAATTGACGATCAATCAATATAATTACAATTCTAATCGCCTCAATTGTAATAAAATTACCGCACTTGTTTCCTCACTACGCAGCCCTTAATAGAAACCATCGACTATACCCCTCATCGCGCTTTATCCCTCTGAGTCGTGGTGGGAGCAGGCTGTCGCTCTTCGTCTCCAAGTCATTACCTCGATCATCGACACCATGATTCCATCATAATCTCCACCATGATCTCCTAAATGTACCTTCATCGCTGGGGATGTGCGATAAGACATGATCTTGTAAAGCTGAAAAACAACATTTAATAAACAAAAACAAACAATATTTAAGAAGCGAAGAAATAACATTCAATAAAGCAAAAAAATCCCGCCCCAAGGGGTAATCCAGCAAATCCGTTAACTTCTTCTCGACGTATAAGGTGATCTCGCAGATCACCGGCATCCCCTCGAATGTCGTGTATCAATGCAGACATCATCGAAAATTTACGCATCCACCGACATCTTTCAAACCTAAAGTCCCGGTTCTAGGTTTGCTTGAGCTACATATATCTCTTGTCTCACCATGAGATGTCCAAACGGTATATGCTTTATCAATAATGGTGAATCATCAAGTGAACGAACAAATTTTCTCGACCACTAACAGATTTTTTCCATTCGTACGGCTCCAACAAGGATATGGAATGTACCGATGGTGGTCAGTCGAGGTCTAATTGCATGATTACAAAAACTCTTCCACCCCATTCCTATACTCACTCGATAATCGATCCGCTCGAACCCACTTTCGATCCATATAGAACTAGAGATGCCTATAGGAAAGACAATATAAGATTTCTCAAGACAATGTATCTTAAAGTATTAAACCTAAAAAGATACCTAACCATACTTAACCTACATTCATTTTAATTTTCTAATTTTGAAATCCTTCCATTTTTGACTCATTCACAATTTTGTTTTCTTCACAATATGTATCCTAATGTACTAAGGTTTTGTTGTTTCTCAAGATATTAATGTATCCTAATGTACCATCAAACATCTAAAGCAACACACTATCCATTCACCAAATCATCAAATCAATAACCCAAATATATCCTAATGTATTAATCATAATTTATGCTTAAATCTTCACACAAGCATATTATCAAACACCTTGAGTGCATCAATTGTTCACCTCTAAAATTAGCATAAAAAATCAAGTCAATGCACACAAAGATATATATTAATCTCTAACAAATTGTCATAACACTAACAAAAATTAATTCAAGTCACTAACAACAATTAATTCAAGCTACTAACAACAATATAATTAAACCAACATTAATCCCACATTAACAACAATTAATCCTAACAAATTAACTAAATCAAGCCAAACATATATATATATATATATATATATATATATATAAACACATTTATATAAAAAATTAATCCTAATATATATACTTACATATATATACACATGCAATATATATACACTAAATTAACATATTGAACCTATCCAATTTTTACAAAGATGTAGTTGTTAGCAAAATCCAACACAAAGTCAAGATCAAAATGTCAACAACATAATCAAAAGTATCCAATTTATTCCAAAATCAGCATAACCTAATTCAACACCTAAACACCCAATTGCAAAAATCAAACACCAACTATTCAACATGAAACTAAAATCCACCATCAATCCCTTCTACAGACAAAATTCAATAAACCTACATGACATATTCACCATTAATCGGCATACCTCCAATTCAGAAGGGCGGCGGAGGAGAGGGAGAGGAGGAGGGCACGGCACACGATTTATTTGGGGGGAGAGGAGAAGCTAGATGGCGCGAGGGAGAGGGAGGAGTGGCGGCGCGGCGATTTTGATTAATACGTAAGGAGGAGTATATGATAATGGCTAATCAAAGTAGAGGAGGAGGAAGACGAATTTGGGGGGAGAGGAGGAGGAAGACCTGGGGGAGAGGGTTCTGGAGAGTGTTCGATTCGATTCGAAAATCGACGGACAATGGCTCAAAATCATGGTTCTGGTCTTTACTTAGATTAAAGGTTTAAACCGCCTGCCCGAAGTGAGAATGCAACGCGATTAAATCGCTTAAAACAAATTCCTGGACAAATGTTTTAAACCACTCGGGTTTTTTTTAAAAAATTAAAAAACCGCCTCCAAGCCTATATCTTGGAGAGTCGTTAAAAAAAGGATCATTCAAGGCAAAATTGCCCAAGTTTAAACGTAGAGAGTGTCGCCTCACGATTTGCATCAAGCCTCATATTAATCTTTTGTCTAAAATGTATCATGTGTATTGTTGTGAGTGCATCGAGTCAATTAAATGGTTCGGGCCAAGTGAGTTGGGGAATAATGTGACACTAGGTATCTGTCCCACACGAGATCTTCTTCGTGAGGCATTTAATGATGAAAGAATGGCTTAAATTTGAGAATTTGGTGTTTTTAACACTTTTATAGGAGTGTATTTTGATTGGCGCTTAAATTTGTACATACTCAGTTTCAAGATAGTCTCTTATACGATTTTTTTTGCCATCATGTATATAAAAAAATTTTAGAAGGATATATCATTAAAAAAAAAATAGTCTAACACATCCACTAATTTAATAAATATGTAAAATTTGGTACAATAATTACAATTTCTAATTAACGATGGTTTTCCATACTTAGTCATACATCAGAAATCATGTGAGACAAAGTCATGAAAAGCAAACTCATTTGGGAGACGCATTACAATTCAATATTTGCTCCATGCCTCCATCACTCTCCAAATTGGGAATGTTTGACTTTTGCTTTTACGCCTCCATCATTTTTCCAGATTAGGAAATTATTCGATTTACAATTTTTACAATGCAAGATCAATTTTAGATTTGATATTTAAAGTTGCATTGATCTTGTATACATCACTTATAATATTTATTAATATAATTTTTTCATCAAGTATACTTAAAAGGAAAAAAATATTTAGATAGAGAAAATGAGTAAAATATGAATACACTTGACTGGTTATACGTATGACGTCCAGATGCACTGTAGACTATTTAAAGATGAAAAATGATTTATCATATTAAAAAGATAATTTATTCTGATGAATCGTCTAACTATTTTTAAGCATATTATGCATCATAAGAAACAAAACATAGTAGAAGGCCGAGTCAGGAATTTTTAAAAAGCCCACGCCTTCACATAGGCCACATGGCCCAACCCAGGCCCTAGCAATTGTTTCTGGCCCAACATCCAAAAACATCACCATGGACGCATTCGCTGTTATCTTTTTGGTCTCGCTCTATATGCGGGATTCTCACCTATGGATTGTATTTAGATTCCAAACTGTAAGTTCGATAAATTTTGTTAAGAATTGAAAATTCTCTTCCAAAGGATATAATATTTCATCTTTATCTTAAAAAAAAAAAAAAAAAAAGCCAAAACTCATCTTAATAGTTAATGCCACGTCTACACATAATTAACTACTTCAGAAATTGCTCCTCTAAAGTCTCAAACAACACATGTAATTAGAGGAATATAAGTATATCGTATAATCACAATTAACAAGACTACTAATTAATTTTGGAAAGAGTTTAGAGATTTTTACTTGGATTAAAAATTGTTGGTTAGTCAAAAAAAAATGACAAAAACTTGTATGCAATATTGCATACAAGTAATATCTCTTGATTGTTTTTTTTTATTTATTTTTTCCTCCGGGTCAAGAGGACTAGGTTAGGCAATTCTTGTGAGGCTAATTCGCTTTCTTAAATGTACTTCGCGACGCGCAGCATAGTGAAGTAGGTTCTTCTTCTTCCTCTTCTCTTGGCGATTGTTGGCGGATCTCACGGGTTTTTCTTCGCTTTTGCCCTATTTCTTATTCGATTTAATTTTTCTTCAATGCCGTCCGATCCTTGAATAAAAATCAAAGGTTGTTCAATTTAGTTTTTGATGTGAATTATGCGAGAAGAAAAAGAGAATATGTAATGTGGTGTTTGAATTACCCCTCAACACAAAGTGTGTCTTTGAAATTCCGAATCCTTTTGCACTATTTTCACGCTTTGTTATATAAATCTGTAATTTTAGACCCATGATTTTTTTATTTTCACCTTTTTTTTCATGTATTAACACTCTTTTTGCTCATAGAACTTGCTCATTTTGTTCACGTAGTAAACACATCGTTGTTCTTTAATTACATGATTTTTGGATTTTGGATTTCTTTTTTCGCTTTGTCTTGTTTTGTTAAATGGGTAACATCATTTGGTTTCATCAGAATACCTATTTTTGTTAGTAACCGTCAAGTTGTTCTTCGTCTGTAATTTTTAGGTGAGGATTTTTTTTAACATCTTTGTTTTTGTTAAGTGTGGTAACAATTTTTTTTTTCATAGGAGTAACACTTTTGTTCATGTAAGAATACATGTTTTTTAATAATATATAACACCTGCTCATAAATCGTCGTAATACTATGAATCTTTCGTATGTTACCATATGAATAATAATGTATTACCTTGTGACGCGTTACATATGAATATTTATGTGTTAATATTCGTTTTTATTACGTGTTACGTAAAGATATGAAGGGATTTTTCAATATAAATAAATGTACACTACTTACATGAATGTAGTAATACACAAAAATTTGACCAAAAAAAAAATTATATATTCAATAGAGTTTAACCCGCAACCAAATTCATTAACAATGAACTGCTAGGCTACAAAGACATATTTGATAAAATATCCTTCTATAAATACATATTAAATCTCATCAACCTAAAAAGCTGTTCATGTGTTTATTGCTTTGCCGACCCCCGCCCATAGTATTATCAATTTTGGTAATTTTTTATCTTTGTTATGTTGTATTAAGACATAACATAATTGTAAAATATTTCATAAACACCTTCTCAAAAAAAAGATATACAAAAATGTTTTTCTTAACATTATTAGAAAAATCAGGTTCCTAATATATGAGGATTTTTTTTTCCTCAGATATCGATTTAAATATGACATGCATAATTTAATTAATATGGAGCATTAAGCTAGACTTGTGAAATAATTACCATCAACCTCTCACGGAAAACCTGAATAGCATCAATACAAACACAATCTTAATAGTATTTCATAATAAAAAGCTTAACATTATTACCCCACATAGTATACATAACTCAATCTCACAGTTTTAAAATGTCAAAAGATTCTCACATGAGATAAAGACTTAAGAGAAGAATCATTATGATACTTAATTTATTGCATATATACACTATTAGTTCCTCATTCTTTAATTAACCTTGGAACAATAATTCCAAATTTGATGAGCCCTTTCATCAATCTCATTGGAATCTAACTTTGTGGGTACAAATGTGTCGTTTCTTGATGTCCTTATACCGTTGTATGGAAGAAGCAATCTCTCCCGACTTGATTAATCAGATTTTGACAAACATACGACGGAATCTTTTTTTATCTCATAACTTTTGAGCATACTGCATGAGTTACATACAAATAACTTGAATCTGAATACTTTTGTTCACATCCATGTAGTATCACATCGGATTTACTTGCTAAAATTGGTTTGATAATCATTATAACAAGCAAAGACATAATTTTGAGCATTGTTTTCGATTGAGAAATCATGTTGAAACTTTTAATTGAAGGTGTGTATGTTTGTTTGAATTTAATTTTTGAGTAAGTTAGTGAAATTATATATAGTGTTGTGATTCATTGTAAGGATTTTTGGGGATTGAATTTGTTACAACTCAATTTAATGATTTTGGATTGAAACATACGCAGACGTTTAAGATTATCTTACATTGAGAAACTGTTAATGTTTCTTATTAATATGCACGGTAGAGAATGAAATGATGTCATTAATCACTATTTTTTTTAGACAATCATTATTTTTTTAAAATTAATTATATATTGCTCAAGATGTTAAACACGAAGTTTGAGTAAAGATGCTATAGAACTCTTCAATCATATAAAATACAAATAAATTTTGTACAAAAAAGGTTTGCAAGTATAGTCACTACAGTTATTGAATTTTGTATCAATACCCCTTGATCCAATTAAAAGGGCCAATTAACCACCCGTTTTAATTTTAGAATAACTGCGTTCTACTGAAAGCTAGATTTATGCAACTCCACCATTGTGAGTCGCCAATCAATCAAACATAAAGAAATTAAAAAAAGTTGACACGAATTCGAGAAAAGTAAAAATTATATTTAAAATTTCAACATCTGAACAAAATACACAATACTACATAGATTTCTCCTTTTTCTGGAAAGTTTGCAAAAGCATTAGCTATGGATTAATAGCCAAAACATCCATGAAAACACAAACAACTTATATAATCAACAAGAACAGAGACTTCAAGTCACCTATTTACCCATCCATCTCATCATCATCATCTATTTCTTCAATCTTCATCCTCTTAACCGCTTGAGCAGCATCCGAACGCACCGCCCCGTTCGGAATCTGGATCAGAATATCCGACTTCTCCCCCGTTGTAGCGTTCACAAGTCCTCCGTTCTTCTCCACACGGTAGGTCAAGGCAGTCCCGTCTATCCAACCATCTATGTACACAGTAGAGTTCTAAATCTATTTCCTCTCTCACGCATCTTGGATAACTCTGTCACCACTCGTTTCTCCAACCATCTCCTTATTGGACGTAACCCGTAAATCTGGAACACACAAAATACAAACAGTCAGCAATGGTCTTATGCAAGATAAGAGAACGAACGAGATCAGATGATGAGGCGATGCGGATCATAACTCTCAGCCAGTATGACGTCAGCGTTCGCCAGTGACACCCAAAGCAATGCCCTCTCAGCCAGGCGACTATCATGGCGCCTTCAGCTGGTAGTGACGCAAACCTTCCTCAGCTGGTCATCTTGAAAGGATCAAACACCATTTCATCTAACCCGATTGAGTAGCTCTGCTTGGAAGTCTTCCCACCTGAAATGAACAAAAAGTTGTGTCAGAACACTTCTACTTAAAAACATCAACATTTAAGTGAAGACAGTGCATTTTAAAAATGGTATTAGTTGTTTTCACCGAAAAGTATTGAATTGTTTTCATTGAAAAAGTATTAGTATTAGTTTACCTCTTGCATCACCAACTCATTTGAGCACTTTCGACGAAAGCTCTTCCCCATCAATCTCTCAGAAGATATCGGCTCCAAGATTCGAGGTCATGATAATCACAGTATTAAATGAAGTCAACCGTCCTACCTTGACCATCGGGTCAGCCTACCGTCGTCAACACTTGCAGCAATATGTTTAAAAACTGAGGGTGCGCCTTTCAACTTCATCAACAGAACGCGCCAAAGGCCTTACCACAGCTTCTGGCTTCAACAACTGCCCCTTCCTCGCGCCCAACATAGCCAGGTGGAGCTCCAATCAATCGAGCAACGAAAGTGTTGCTCCATGTAACTCAGAACATGTCAATCCTAACCATCAGGTTATCATCATCAAAAAGCTGCTCAGCCAAAGCCTTAGCCAGCTCTGTTTTCCCCAACACCAGTCGGGCGAGAAACAGAAACGAACCCACGGGCTGTTGAGGCCGGCCTTTCCAGCTCTCGATCTCAGCACAGCCTCATGCACAGCTGTCACCGCTGATCCTGTCCGACGACTGGCTATAGTGAAATCTGTCAACCCAATCAATCTCTCCTTGTCGCTTTCTGGCTAAGGCGTGTGACTGGTATTCCAGTCCATCGGCTCACAACCTCCGCTATCTGATCGGGCCCCACTTGTTTCCGTAAGCATTGCTTCTTCACTGGCACCAGCTTCGAAGTGTGGCAATAGCTGACTTCCACTCTGGATCGCTTCAGATCTATATCTGCAGCTCGCAAGGT